>CM035593.1:21617980-21888926 GCA_020423425.1 Chrysopa pallens | reverse complement strand
ATAGCGGTGTTATTTGATACTAGTCAAGCTAACAGAGTATTCAAAATTTAATTTAAATAAGGTCAGAATTAGGTGTTTTTTAAATGTTGCAGAAATAAATCCAAATTTGTAATCGAAAAATTGAATACTTTGTAATAGTGAATATAAAAATTAATGTGTGAAGTGCGAATATTATTACATTCGTCAAAATGTAATTAAAAATGCTTTAATTTAAACATTAAAATTATACATTTTTATATTTGTCCATTTAATATTTATGTGTATTTACAAGTTTGATATAACAACAGTTTAAAAACAAATATATAGTGAGCGATACAGTGAAACCTGTTCTGCTCACCGTTGGTGAGCAGTATTGGTGAGTAATTACTTTTAAGAAAATATTTAAATAAATAACAAAATCATCATGTTTAGCCAACAAAACCAAATAGTAAACCAATTACAAACAAATACCCAAACAAATACCCAAAACAACATCCAAACATCTAACCAAAATACAGAACAAAATCATCCAACCCCACAACCATCAAAACAAACTTATGCTAGAACCCTTACCAAAAATACACCCATGATCTTTCCCAAGAAAACACAAGCTATTTTAATGAACGCATCTCCAGAAATTCCTTATTATGAATACGTCAATTCGCTAGCCCAACACATTAATCCAAATAAAATTATTTTTGCTTCACGAATTGCTGGAGAAAGAGTTTGCATCTACTTAAGATCTGAAGAAGATGCAAACCATCTAATTCATAATATAAAGACAATGAACGTTAGAGATACTAATGTAATATTGCGTGGCTACAATACACAATCCCATAGAATTATAATCTGGGCAATGCCAACAATTCCAAATAATATCATAGTACAAAACCTTGAGTATTTTGGAATACAATGTGTATCAGATATGTTTTTTATGTCAGCTGGTATATCGAATGAAAAGTTATCACATATTCAAAGTTTTAGACGATTCATATTTGTAAACGCAGATCACCCAGAAGTGCCAAAAAACATACAAATTACGTATGAAAATGAATCATACAAAATTTACATGACAATTGATGAAGATAGATGCATACACTGCAAAAAATTTGGACATAGCTCCGAAAACTGCAGATTTCAACAAACATCAAACAATAATACCATAAATGTAAACATGGAAACTTTCCCAAATTTACCAAACGAACAAATAACGCAATCTACACAAAATAGTTTAATACAACATCAAACCCCACAAGAAAACCTAAACCAGAACGTTTCCTCAAACGAAAACGATACCCACAATAAGTCAGAAGACATTAAAATTAATATTGAAAATGACAAACAAGACATTGAAAACTATAAAACTGAGAAAACAATCAATAAAAGAATACTATCTGGCAGTCAAGAATCTGAAATAGAAAGTACTAGCTTTAAAAAAATCAGACAACCAGATCTTTCAAATGATTTAAGCGATACAAAATCAAATATCCCACCATCAACCTCCGATAAAATCCAAAAACCATCGAGCAAAAAGAAAAAAAAATTAACAGGAAAAAATTTCATTTACGAAAATATTGAATTATTTAAGGACCCCATAAATTCAGAACCTGAAAAATATCTCTTTGACTATGAAACACTGAAACAATTTATTATTGATATATGTAAACATCCAAAATCAGAAACAATTTTAAAAAAATACAATACAAATAACGAACATATAACAAATCTTATAGACTCATTATACATCCTTGCTGGCAAAAATAGAATACTAAAAACAGCTCTTACAAAACTAAAAAACAAAATAAATAATTCAGACAATAGTTCCGATTCTGATCTCATGATTAGTTCAGATGATGGTATTCAATCTAATATAAATGCATAAAATAATTCAATGGAATGTAAATGGTTATCATAACCGTTTAGATGAAATAAAATTATTAATACAAAAATTACAACCAAAAATATTATGTTTACAAGAATCACATCTGCTTCCCAACAAATCTATCAAATTAGCAAATTATAAACAATTTCGGCATGATTACCAAGATGGTCAAATTGCATCAGGAGGAGTAATAACGCTTGTACATAAAACAATCTATGCAACCGAACTTCATATACAAACGAATTTGCAAGCTATAACTACAAACATACACATTAAAAAAAATGAGAAATATACTATCTGCAATATATATATCCCACCAAATAAGACATTCTACACAAACGATATTCAAAGGATTATAGATCAATTACCAAGACCATTTTTGCTACTTGGTGATCCAAACACACATACCACAATGATTGGCAGTGAACATATAAACCAGAGGGGCTTACAACTTGAAAACTTATTACTTAATAATGATAATATTTCGATTCTAAACAATGGAAATCCAACACATTTTTCAACAGCAACTGGTAAATTTTCCGCAATCGATACTACAATCTGCTCACTTAATTTACTCACAAGAATAGAATGGAATACCTATAACGATCTATGTTCGAGTGATCATTACCCAATTGTTATATCTTTCGCAGATATCGAGAGTAAAAATTATAACTTAGAAAAATTCATCTATGACAAAGCAGATTGGGAAACATTTAATAATATTACAAAAATAGAATCCAGTATCCCAAATGACAGCATAGAAAACATAGAAACTAATATAAATACCCTATATACCACTATCTCGGAAGCGACTGAAAAATGTATACCAAAAAAAAGCATCAATAATAAAGGAAAAAGGGTTCCTTGGTGGACTGATACAATTGCAAAATTGATCAAACAACGTAAATTATGTCTTGGTAGATATAAAAGATCAAAATCACAATACGATTTCGAAAAATATAAACTATACAGAGCCAAAGTAAGAAGAGAAATCTCATTAGAAAAACAAAAGTCTTGGAATGATTTTGTACAATCCATAAATAACAACATGGCGGACAAAATGATTTGGTCGAGTATACGGAAATTCAATGGTAATAACACATTCGAGACTATAAATGCATTAAAGAAAAATAATGACTTACTAATAGATATTAAAGAAATAGCCAATGAGTTTGCTGAACATTTTTCTAGAATTTCAAGCGACTCTCAATATAATAATATTTTTTTGAATTTTAAATATGAAATTGAAAAAACAATAATAAATCTAGAATCAAATGAGGATAACCATACATATAATCAACCTATTAAATTTCATGAATTTACAAACGCCCTTGACAAAATAAAAAACAAAGCTACAGGTCCAGACAATGTAAATATACTTACAATCACTAAATTGAACAAATCAGCTCTTCAGTTTTTGTTTGATATACTAAACGGAATATGGAAAATAGGACTTATACCAGATATATGGAAACAATGCACAGTAATACCAATACACAAATCCAATAAAGATAAATTAGATCCAAGTAATTACAGACCAATATCAATCACCAACCATACTCAAAAAATTATGGAGCGAATAGTATATGAAAGATTGCAATGGATTCTTGAAGAAAAAAATATAATACATAAAAACCAATTTGGTTTTAGAAAACATCGTTCAACCGCTGACTGTTTAACTGTTTTAGACACAAACATTAAAAACGCAATAGCAGCAGGGAATTACATGTATACCATTTTTTTCGACATCGAAAAAGCATTTGATACTACATGGAGATATAAAATATTACTACAGTTGCAGAAATGGAATATCAAAGGAAATCTAGCCAAATACATAAAAAACTTTCTAACAAACAGAACTTTTAATGTAAAAATTAATAATAAATTCTCTGATATACATAAAATGCAAAATGGAACACCACAGGGCTCTGTACTTTCTGCAACTCTGTTCAATATCGCAGTAAATGATATCTTGAATACTGTGCATTTTCCTGCTCAAGCACAGATGTACGCAGATGATCTCATCATCTACATATCAACAGCTGATCCCAAATATGCAGAAAAATACCTTCAAGAAACCTTAAATGATATTGAAGACTGGTGCAATAAAAATGGCTTAAAAATATCGTCTACAAAGACTAAATACATATGTTTCCATAAAAAACAAAAACAAAACATTACATTAAAAATAAATAATCAAAATATTGAAAATGTTACATGTCATAAATTTTTAGGTATGTACTTTGATGAAAAACTTAATTGGAAAAAACACATATCCAACCTGAAAGGGGACGTACTTAAGAAAATGAACATTTTAAAAATAATATCGAATAGAGGCACAGGAGCCGACAGACAAACACTTCAAAAAGCTTATAACGGAATAATAAGATCTAAATTAGATTATGGATGCCATATATATAATAGCGCTAGACCCTCAGTATTAAAACAACTGGATGTAGTCAACAATACATGTCATAGGATAATATCCGGGGCCTATAGAACAACACCTATATCTAGCATTTATGCTGAGGCTGGACAATATAATCTATCCATGAGAAGGCAATATCTAACTGTAAAATTTTGTATAGATGCAATAGAGAAGAAAAAAGAATATTTGGTAAATAAAATTATGTATAACCCATATAAGCATATATATGAAATAAAAAAATCCCTACCAAAACCTATCTCAATAACATTAGAGCAAATCCTATATAAATTCAATTTAAACAACCATTTTATCACACAAGTCCTACAAACCAAAACGATAAAACATTATTTCCCACCATGGTCTAATAATAAAATAAGTGTAAACTATAAAATGAGTGAAAGTTCAAAAACAGTAACTACCAACATACAATACAAACTAATGTTTAAGGAAATAATTGCAAATTATAGGGATTACGTTAAAGTGTTTACTGACGGATCAAAGACAGACATATCGACAGCATGTGCATTTGTGATCGATAATGTAAAATATAAATATAGGCTTACACCATTTTGTTCAAATTTTACAGCAGAGGCAATGGCAGTTCTGAAGGCGTTAGAACATATTACTACAGATCAAAGAAGAAGCAACAAATATTTAATAGCTACAGACTCCATGAGTGTAATAAATGCAATAGAAAATAAACATACAGACATAGCAGTTATAAAAAACATTCAATATCTCTACTACGACCTTCTTCAAGAAGGAATACATACAGTTTTTCTATGGGTACCAGGCCACTCAGAGATAGAAGAAAATGAAAAAGCTGATGAAGCTGCGCGAGAAGCCCACACAGATGGAAACATATTACAGGAAGCTCTCAAAAAAGACATGTTGAGTCATTTGAATCAAATCCTAATAAATTATCATACGCTGGAGTGGAGAAGTATCAACAATAATAAACTCTCGAACATAAAATCTGATACAACATTCTGGACTTCATCAGTACAACGCAATAGGCGAGATGAAATTATCCTCACGCGTCTAAGAACAGGACATACCAAAATCACCCATGGTCATTTATTACAAAAGTCACCGCAACCAAGATGCCAAACATGCAATACAACAATCACTGTGGAACACATACTGACAGAATGCAAAAAGTATACTGAAGAACGAAAAAAACTGAAGCTCCCAATAAGTATACAAGAAATACTATCAAACAAACAAGAAAATACAATAAAAGTTCTAAAATTCATCCACAATACCAAACTTACAAATAGGATATAACACCAAAATAGACACATTAATACCATAAACACACTGCACAAATGACCAAAGCTGTTAAAAGTGCAGTATAATAAAAAAAAAAAAAAAAAAAAAAAAAAAAAAAAATGTTGCAAAATGAGGTGCCCAAATTTTCTATTAAAAAATTGAGTCATTAAGAGGTACTACTGCCGTGATAACACACTGGCGGAGAAATTTTGAAATAAAAACTATAAAACTATAATTTATATTGATTGCTTTTATCGAATGTCTTAAATTCATCAATTAAAATTATCAAAAATATCCGTGCAACATGCTCTAGATTGACACATTTCTTCAGAGATTCATGTTGGACGGATTTTATTGGCAACTCTGCCATCGTGATTTCACATCATATTTCTAAGTATTCAAACCATTTAGTCAGTTGTTTCGCAGCAAGGCAGGTGAAAAGGTTGAATTTTATACAGTCAAGAAAATATTTTCTATGCTGTGGGCTTAAAATGTGATTGCTCAGCATAAATTATTAAAAAGGCAATAATGAAATAAGTTCAGTTAAAATTATTTTTGTATTTCAAATTGATTTTCCTGTATCACTCAGTAATAAAGTAATATTAAATATAATATAATAAACATATTAACGTTTGCTGATTTTTCTTCCGGCTCACGAAATTGTACTCATTTTATATGAAAATGTCACATGACCTCACCATAACGAAATAACTATCTATCAGTCACTTTTAATATTAACGATCATTATTAAACCATGGCGTATTATATTTATATTGTTATTATTATTATTATTATTATTATCTCTCATAATTATTATTATATGTATATTTCTTGTTGTTTATCTATTCTATTATTCAGTACATAGTATTTATTACCACATACATAAATTGGTAAGATGCATACAAAATATCAAATATGTTTTAATTGGATACTGTTTCACAATTATTTAGATTTGCATACTTTGGCAAAAAAAAAATAGTTTTCTAATTTTATGTTCTAAACTTCAATATTTATCATCAACCTTTTATGCTCAATATATATAATATAATGGTATATTAAATTTTGTCTTAATATTGAAAGCACTAACAAAAGGTTTGGTATGAGCACCGTGCATTAAATGTTTTCATGTGTTTCTATGGTTACAAAATACTAGTTTATCAATAAAATGTTATATAACTCTGTGAATGGTGTATGATTTAACATAGAAAATTACTCAAAATTTATTAATTTAAATGAATAATTTATATTTGCAATTAAAAATAGTTTCTAATGTAATTTCCTCAATCATTCTTACAATTTTCAACTCCATAAGTTCAATTAAATGTGAATGTTTTACTTAGATACCGCAGCGCTTAAATCGATTAAGAAATCTCTTTCATATTCTACGTACGGTAGGAATATTTGCTATAATAGAAGCACTTAATTATTCAATTTCCATTCTTCCGTCCGTCCGATTTTGATGGCGAATTCAAAATCTAAATGTAAGTTTAAGTTCGTGAATGAGCAAAATCGTTCAAATGAATCAATTAGATGCATATTTGAACTTTTAAACCACAAGAGAAGATCAAATAAAAGAAAAGTTCAAATGCATAAAAGTGTATTTTCAAAACATTTTTTCTTTGAAATATTTTTTCATAAACTGCTGAGATTCGTCATAATTTTTGCTAAAATTCAGCTACTATTAAACTAATAAATACCTATATACAATTATAATACATATTATTGTATAACAGCCTTTAAACTGTATGGACTACATATTTTGAGTATTTTATGAATGCAAATGATTAAAAATAGTTCAAACTATATATTGGGTATTTAAAACATTAACAACCTTCACTATTTACTAAAATGTTTATTGTAAAGAAAAAAACTTATAAAAATAAAAGGTTTATTTAGTATCAAAATATGGTGGAAGCGCTATGAAATAAAAGAAAATTAAGTTTTACAGCACTACCACATTATTTTAGTATTATATTATATTAAAATATTATATTGTAATTTAATTAACAATATATGTACTAAATTTCATTAATTTTGGTATTGATATTCAAATATCCGCTTGCCCATAAGTTAAAATAACATTAAAAACAAATAGCAAGCTGAAATTTTGGTGGAATATTCTAGACCTAAATGCATTTTATTATAAATGTGCTTATAACTGGATGGAAGCATTGAGAGTATTTTATGAATGCTAATGATTAAAATAGTTCAAACATTAATACGAGCAGTATTTTAACAATTAGTGTTTAGAAGATAAATTCAATTTTGTTTGTAAACAAACATTAACTTGATTACTTCAACTCAAAGATATTACGATGTACTCACGTAAACGAACCTATCAAATGGAAAACTGGTTTAAAGATAGTTTTTTTTTTTGTTTAAATATATTAAAGACCTTGTCATGATCATCAAAAATAAAACAAAAACGGTTTTATGACATAATATTTTTTCTAAAATAAATTAAAATTTTTTTTTAATGAAAAATAAAAAAACTTTTTAATATGTAGGTAATGTTATTGAATTTTTTTTTTGTTTGTTCTTGTTTGTATGCTTTGATGATGCGATCAATGATGATGATGTGAAATGGTAATGAATATTTTTATTATAAAATAATATATTTGAGGTCAGTATCCTATTTATGATTTGCTCCAATGACCTGTTACAATGAAAGAGTTAGTTTGGTATCATAGCATCATCACCAACCTCTAACTGGAATCAATCTACCACAGCAAACAGCAAAAATAATGTATAAATATTTTTATCAAAGTCACCATTTTTACAGTAAGGTTTAGTTAATTTCGATATACAAAAACAACGATGTGCAAATTGTTTAGTTTTTCATGACCACTAATGTTATTTCCATTTAGTTTTGGAATTAATTGTTTTGATACACGATATATGACTGAATATCATGGTTTGGACAATTTATAATTAGCATTGATAAAATACTATAAATATCCAGTCTATAAAGTTATATATGTGGTGAAATTGTGATGAATCCCAACATTTTACGAAAAAAATTTTCAAGTAAAAGTTCTTTGTTTGCAATAAATATTTTTTGTATTTGAATTTTTCTTCTATCTTTTATAGTTTAAAAGTTGGGTCAAGGAGCTTTTGCTCATTCACCAACTAAAACTCACTTTTTATGTGTAGAATACGTTACCAAAATTTCTGCTCGTTATCTCTTTTTGTTTTTGAGTTATCGTGATGAAGGACGGAAGTACAGTCGGAAAATGGACTAATTAGATGTTTCAACACCAACATTATGCGGTCATTATTAGGTATTGTTACAAACTTTAGACTAAAATTAATATACTCTGACATCTGTATGTCGAGTATAACAAGTACAGAAATGATAATTTATAGTAAAACAAACTGTCCAGTTTGGACCTTAAAATTGTAACTAGCTTAACCTTTTTTAAATACCGCATAATGTTAAATAATTTTCTCAAATTAATTACAATGTTTGGTCATCAATAATAAAAACCCGATAAAATAAGAATTTTTTTACCGAAAAAATGAAACCATGCATTAAAATTATTTTTTAACAATAGATTGGCAAAATTGAGTGTTTTTTTTTTGAACTGGGTCGTACATACCTTTTTTAATTTAGAATAAACTAGAAATATGTCATTTATAATCTCCGAAAAGCTCAAATTCGACGTTTTTGCTACAAAAACTTTCATAATTTTTTTCCATAATTTGGCCACTGAGCCATTCTTATTAGTCAGTTAGTCAGAAGCCAAATTTTATATATTTAAGAAGAATCCCAGGTATGTCATTTATCAATCTGATAACTCAGATTGGTAGACCACAGACCGGAGTAGCCTCAATAGTTTTCAATTTGATCCGTCCTCGGGTGAATTTTTAATCATTTATGTCATAAAACTTGTCCATGCTTATTTTAATTAATGTTAAAATAAAGAAGCAACAATAGATGTACAGGAATTAGAAATTACATCAAGATATGGAAGAAATGTTCATGAATAGAGTGCAACTCGATAGAACCTAAATTTACAGGTTCGTCAAAAATTGATGAAACTTTTAAAATTCACAAAGTACAGTTAGCATTATGTCAAGTTTTTTTTAAAATAATTTATGGAAAAAATCAATTATTTTTAACCTCAATTGCGTTATTCTTTAATGAGATCATATCTGAAATGATCAACCCTTTAATATTATGTAAAAAGAATAATTCAATATTATAAGCTATTAATATCAAAATGTAGCAAAACAAAAAAAAAAACTTGATCAACCTGTGTTTTTATTTAAGACCAGTTTTATTTATTATATTATTTTATATAGCAATGTTAAAGAACTTTTTAATACCTATATAATATATATATAAATATTATTTAATTGAATTTAATATATTATTTAATTTTTATAAATGATTGACTAATTAGTAATTTGCATAGCTAATCAATTCATCGAACTATTGATAATGATCAGTAAATATAATGTTGACATTTATTTTTTTGAAATTCCTTTTATTTGTATTCTGATTGAGACGGAGAATGTAATACAATAAATCATAGAACTAGTTTTTTGTTTTATTCTATTCATAGAAAAATGGCAAGCCAAAATTTCTTATTAAAAATTGTTTTGTGCAATTGAAACCTTAAAAAATAAATACCAAGAAATTCAATCAAACGAAATTCAATGTTTTTAGGTTTTCTAGGGTCATTAAAGTCGATGTAGACCAAAATAGCAAGTTTTCGAATTTTCTATAAATTAAGACCTATAGATTTCCAAAACAACACTTGTTTAATGATTGGATGCATAGTTTTGAAGGAATGACCTTTAGTCATTAAATCTTAAAACAGTTTTATTTTTTGTTATCCTAGACCTAAATTACCATAAAAAAACTAAAATGAGCAATACAAACTTTTGGATTTTCTACCGATTTTGAAGGTATATTTTTTTTTTTGTACAGAATCGTTATATAATATTATTACGCGAGTTCATATTATTTTACCCAAAAAATGCCTTAAGCTACCTACCTACAAGAAAACGAATTGTATACACCAATCGAGATATTGTGTACTAATTTTACGCAGTTGTTTGCGGTTTTTTTTTTTTGGATAGATCTAATAAATGCATTAAAATTACTTTAGGCATATTTTTTTGGAAAAATGTTAATGTCAAGATTAAAATGAAGGGAAGTATTCTTTGAATTAATTGTATATGAAAATTAAAAACGATACGATGCTTATTACACTAAAGTATTAAACCACGTTTTCATAGTTTTTTTTTTTCTTAACGCCCTTGTGCCTATGACCTAAAAAAGAAACAAAACATACTGTATAATGAATTCCATAGTACATACATCACATATTATACTTAAAAAAATGAAAACAGTGATCCATGACACAAGACTTGATACTCTGAAAGTCATGTCAAGTAATACGGCGTGGCGTGGCGAGGCGAGTAACTTAATTTCTTACTTGTGTGTACAACATATATTATATTGTTGATGGACAGCTTCCCGCCATATCTAATTATTTGATTTATGTTTGTTTTATTTAAAAACGTAAATAATAATCAGAAGAAGAAGAACGAACGAACGAAGAATAAAATAATTAAAACTTATAGATCAGGATGTGGAGGTACTTGAGTAAGCACGTATTGAGTACCAAATTCTGTTGGCGGGATAAGCTTTGTCTAATTTACGGACATCCTCTGCTGTTTCTCCTCCTTTCCATTTTCCAAATTATAAAAAAAAAAAAAACACTTTTGAATACACGTGATTTAGTTCCTTTGGATTCCACTATTTTTATAAATTTTCTTTTCTTAAAAATAGTTGTAAAAGGTTATAATTCTAAGTTATAGAGATCTTTTCGTTGCAAAGTTTGGTGAAAACGGAGCATTTTTTGAGAAAATATAGTTGAAATGTGTTTTAATAACTCTAAACATCATAAAACATCGGATATGGATAAAGCCGTTGTAAAAAAATTAGGCGGCAATAACCGAAATAATAGTAGACCAGGGTAGAAGCCTTTAAAAATGTTAAAAATTGTCGTTTTTCCATAGGACTTGTAGTTTTGCCGGAAATTGAGATAAACCGTGTTTTACCCTTAAACCCCCTTCCACAGATTGCCCGTAAATTATTTTTCCTATCATGTTTGTTGTATTCCCATCCGTTTCCAATGGGTTTCATCCAAATATAATTATTTTTTTTTTGGTTTCATATATTATCGATCCTGGTCTATAGAATCCCTAAACAGATTTTTGGTGTTCGATTTTTCCAAACTCAAGTACCTCCAAATTCTGCTCTACTATACAACTTATTATTTTTGATTAACGTTGTCAATGTCATTTAAAAAAATAAATAAAAAAATACAATGAATGAAATATAAATGATTAATATACTTTTTACTTAGTATATGAAATTGATTAAAATAAAAATATTTAATGAAATACTTGAATGTTGAATACTTGGTACCTTGTTTAGTTCGAAGATGGTAAAGAGCTTTTTAGAGATTTCAGAAACCTGAATTACATGATAAATATATATGTTTGTTGATTGATGAAAGTAAGCCGAGATATATTTTATACATATTTGAACATATTTTAAAACAAATGGAGATATCAACAACTAATAGAGAAAATTGTTTACATACATTGTATAGACTTTATTAGAATCGACATTGAACTGATTTTGAATTGAAATTGTGGCAAATTTAAAAATAAATACTTTTTATAATTGAAATTTTGTGAGTTTTTTTAGCTTTTCTTGTGATTTAAAATGTTGTTCTTGAATCAAAGGTACGCAATTGAACGATACCAGCTGTTAGTGCCTTAAATATTTTAAAATTTTCATACTAAATCTTATTCATCCTCGCATAATTCACATGTAGAGTGTATTTTAATATTACTCATGTAAAACAACTCGAAAAATATGGCTCGAATTATGAAAAATAATTGTATAAAGAAATAAATTAAACTTTCTCCTGAATCAATTTTCTTTCAAATACTATCCATTTACGAAAATTAGAATTTGTTTAAAATATTGTAAGGGACTAAGAGATTGCTTAAATTTTACTAAGATATTAAAAGAAAATAAAATTGTAAAATTTTTAAAACAAACAAAATATGAATAAATATAGGTCTCCATTTAAAGACATGCAGCAGACATTCATTTTACCCAGAATCGACCTATAATTAAGTATGCACCTGAGATAAATTGGGCATATCAAATAATTCTACTAGGTTTTAACAAATGTCAAGTTAATAAAATACCTAACAATATATTAAGCTTATTTCTATTCTAAAAATTTTCATTTGTAAATTCATTTTCATAAAAGGCATCATTAAGACCAAGCGAAGGCCAAGCGAAAAAACCTTTCCAACGTTATCATAGGCCCACACTATACTGCCGAAGTATGCTCCAAATTAAGGAAAACCAACGAAAAAAAAATTAACTTTATAAAATTTGAAGTCAGGTCTTAAAATGATACATGATCCTATTTCAGAAACAATTTTCAGAAACTATAATGATCCTATTTCAGAAAAGGTTATTAAATTAAACGTAATATTTGCTCATACTCGTCGTTATTTTCTAGAACAGACAATTTTCATCAAGCTCCTGGTTGCATTGAATCCTCAATGCAGGCACACATAAACAATATCTTAGAGTGTTTACATGAAAATATGACAGAAAGAAATCCAAGGAATGATAGCCATTGTACAGAACTGTTATAAAAGGCGACCTTTCTTACAAATTCCAGAAATTTAAAGGAAATAACAAATTCTTACAATCGATAAAAATAATAATATAAATATTTTCTTCATCAATTAAATGTGTCACGTATAGTGATAATTACGAGAGACAATATAAATGATTTCTAAGAACGTAAAATATATTCAATTAATATAATTTTCAAACAGAACCAGTTCTCTCTAAATCAATTTATGTAACAAAGAATTAATATAATAAAATATAATTCTGTTAACTTTACAAATACAATTAACATTTGAGTGTTAATTTTTTGCATTTAATTAATGTTGTAATTAGCACTATTATTATTATTATTATTATTATTATTATTATTATTATTATTACGTTGTTGGATCGGATCGGACAATATTCTTTTATAACGATTACAAGATTATGTAGACTAATGGGTAATAAAGTTTTTGCATTTTTTTATTTTGTAAATATCTTCTATATAATATGTTTTTGTATTATATTTATGTTATATGTTATTATTATGAAGATATCAAGAGTTGAAAACTACTGAAAAGACTTGTTTTATGTCGACCTTTAAACTTGTCTGTTGTGTTTTGCTAAAGTAAATACGATAGGCAGGCCATCACACTATTATTAATATTATTAGTATGTTGAAATAATTTCAAGACTTGTTAATTCTGAGTATGCAAAAAACCAAAGAGTGAAGTTATCTACCTT
Organism: Chrysopa pallens; assembly: GCA_020423425.1. Taxonomy (NCBI): domain Eukaryota; kingdom Metazoa; phylum Arthropoda; class Insecta; order Neuroptera; family Chrysopidae; genus Chrysopa; species Chrysopa pallens. The sequence continues at coordinate 21,874,955 of CM035593.1, read as the reverse complement.
TAACCGGCTCAGTTGCCAAGTCAGTAAATACACTTATATCTTCAACCCATTTGACTACTTAGACAGGAGGTTGTAGTTTCAAATCCAGGCATCGGCAGGTTAATAAATTTTATTTAAAAAAAAAAGGGGAAGGGCAGTTGATTGATCCTACTGTCGTTGCTTGAAGCAGAACGAAGTGGTCGGCTCCACAGAAAACATAATAATAATTTCATTACCACCTTATGCTAGAAGACAACTTTACAGGTGATGGATTGTTCTATGTGCGGGTACAGAGGACCAAAAGATCTATATAGAAGGGAGGCAGTTGCCCTTTGTTCCCCTTTTAATTTATTCTATCTACCTTATCTATTCTATCTATTTCTATTGCATTCACCAACATTTTCTCCGGCAAATCACAGATAAAAATATTCCTATCACGAGAAGTTCTGCTTTAAAATGAACTCAATGAATTATTTGCGTTGAACTCCCTAGCAGCGGTAAGTGAAGGGGCGTCAGTAGAAAAGTCTACACTCCGTGAGGAATTAGGATAAACTTAAATATTGCTTTTACCTATTAAATATATTCAACTAATATAATATTGTATAAGTTTGAATGTTAGGATGTTTGTCAATCGATTATGGAAAAATCACTGAATGGATTTGGATAAAATATGGCACACGGATTACCTGGTTTAACGCATAATAATATAGATTGTCGAGTTATCTTTCCTGGTCTGTATGAATAATTTTGTCACCGAGAAAATACTGTCAGGGAATTACTGTTTGCAAACTCTTCCTCTTTTTCCAACTATAATTCTGGATGTTTTTGGTTTATCTTCCTAATGATATGACCAAGAACTGCTTCTTTCAAATCGATTTCATTATACATTAATTTGTAATCGATTCTCCCCACTATAGCTTTTGAGACAAATTAAACAGATTAGGACAAAGTATCCCGGAAAAATATTTCTGTGAGACTATCAAAATGGTTTTACTGAAATTATCAAAAAACGAACTACAGGACATTTCCTTTGATAATTGGTACAGATGTGTCTTTTGGAACATTCTAATGTGATTTATAAAATGTGCTACGAATTGAAGTAATTTCTATAAGTAGACACCATCGAAGATATATGTTTTCCTAAACAAAAATGTTCTCATTGGTATTTTGTATATTTAACGACGAATAGTGTCTAAACTACTAAAACTGTAAACTTGAACATTATATAAAATCTACTTAAATAATTTGATAGAATCAAGCATGAATCAGGATTATAATTATTAAAGTCATCTTAATTAAACTTTATTGCAATGTTTTTCTTCATAGAATTACACATTATTACACACATTAATTTACCGCTATTTCATATTTAATTATTAATAATGCTAGTCTTAACATTTTTAATTAGGACAAAACCATACGTAAAAAATAATTTATAGAGTCTTATGTGATGTTGTAAAGAGCATATTACGTAAACAAAACTAAATGCAACTGACTAGCAATTAGCTTGTAGCAAAGATCAATGAACGATCAGTTCTAAAATTTACCAGAAATGTGCTAGATTTACCCATAAAATTACCAGTCACTAGGTTTACTTTGGAGAGTGTAGTACATTTATTAACTTTTTAAAGGAAGTTTTTGGAATCGTCCAAAAAAGCAAAACCGAGAATCACCAAAATGTCACCAAAATCGTTTTTGTGCCATTTCACAAAAATTTCTGTGTTTGTGGTGGTGTGTATACGTATGTGCCAACATTTTGTGACTCCATAACCGATTGCAATCAATCTGCATACTTGAGACTGTGTAAGTATCGACGCAGAATTTTGCCAGAAAGGTTTTAGGTAAAATTATTAAATTTGGGTTCCATAGACCCAACTTTTTGTATTTAAACTTTTTTAAATAAACAACTTTTGTAAGATACATTTTATCTAAAATTGTTTCTATTCGTCACACTTTTAGATGAAATACATGTAATTCACACATGAAAAGACGACTTTCTTTCAAGAATTTTTTTGCTCCCAATATTTAGAGTCGCATTTTTTACGCCTTGTTTTTGTCTTTTTTATCACTTGACTGAGTTTCGTGAATTTTATCGGTTGACAATTTCTCCTCTACGTTTCCAATATTTGTTTATTCATAATTCAAAACCAACAAGTTCCACAACCATTTTTAGGGTATTGTGTTCAAGGGTAAAATTAACAAAATATTTTACGCAACGATGAGTTTTATGATGGAGAGATCATCTGACCAAATAAACTTGGCTCAAATTATTAAATTCTCAAATAAAATCGTCAATTCAAAATGTTTTACTTACAATTTCCAATAATATAGCAATATTGAAATCGCATATAGTACATTCATAGAAATCTAATAACTATTATTATAATTTAAATATGTATAAATAAATTTAAGTATTTATTTCTGACATATAGAGTAAAGCTGTATAATAATTTGAGTCAAGGTTTTTTTTCTAAATTAAATATAATACAAACTTACTATCGGTTACCCGCCTACTGCGCAAGAGCATAAAAATTTTGTTATACAAAACTGTGTAATAAATAAACTTTACCATCTATCCACAGCACTCTGAGTACAGCCCTCTATTGCACTACCAAATGCATTAGCTAATCTATTTACATAACATTCGATAAGCTCGCTGTGCTTAAAAGAAATATTAACTGAGATTTTTTCACACCGTAAGCAAAAAATATAACTGAATGTTCCGCGTTTTAGTTGACAATATATTTATAAACGTGCGATCTCACTCTACAAAAATGAAAAAAGTGAAATTTCTTTGTTACAAGTTTTCAGTAGAAATACCAAGACTACAGCTTCAGTTTTGATTTAATGCCCACGTAAAAAAAAATAATTTTTCTTTTTCCTATTTCTATAAGAATTTCAATAAATAATCGTTTGCATCAATTGAAATATAATCTGTTAATATATCTTCATAAACTTCATAGCAGTATATAAAAAAAAATACTTTTGTACCCGATTTCCTCGATTATTACAAATACTCTTCATGTAACACGAATGTATATTAACTTGATACACAAAAATAAAAATATTACACAAGTGAAAACTTGTAGAACATAAAATGTTTTACATATGTTTGAAATAATTTTAATATTAAATATTATAATAATTTATATTATCATTATTATTATTAACAATTTTTAAAAAAATTACAATTGAACGGGAAATTTAACTTTGCATAAACCAATAATAAATAGAAAACCACATTTATACGTTTTATTAATTCATTCATAATATTAAAGTTATAGTCAGGTGGCTTATGACATGAATGTATTTAGCAATGTGATGTCATTCAGTAATGGTATAAATAGTGACTTCGCAAATTCAGGCTTTAGCGAGTAGAAAATTAGTTGAATTAGGCAGGTTAATAAAATACTTAAAACATTTTTTTTAACTCTAAATGCTGAGAGATCAAAATTATTCAGGCTTTTCTGGAAATAGTCTGGAATTTTCATTGGTGAATAATAGGTTGTATTTTCATAATGTTAGTTCACTGTCGGGAGTGTATAGGGGACCCTTATTTGAGACTTTTCAATGTTCCTGAACATAAAGACTTTTCATTTTCACTTAATCCAAATACCTGTATTTTTTATGCTCGTTAAGTAAACATATTTAAAGAATTGTTTGCATACACAACTTATAAAAACTTTAACCAATCAATCTATTTTATAATATGTTAAGCGGATTTACTTGCACAATATATAATGACTTATTCTGAGCATTTGACAGCCGTTATTGATTTTTAATCATATTTTACAACATATAAGTCCAAAGCCACCTGACTATAACTATTAAATATTGTACTTAAAATTTATGATTTAGTGAAGATCATATTTAAAGTAAAGACATTATTGGTTTTACAAAGTGCATAACAAAACTTTCTTTAAAACTGTTTTTATTATTTACCATATGCAGCAAAAAGTATATCTTATGGCGTTAAGGAAGTAACGAATGCTTAAGGGAATAAGAGTGTGTATATTTGCGTGTGATTGTGTGTGTGTGTGTGTGTCTTGTCTGATGTTAAACTCTTCACAATAATTGAATGATAATGAAAGTGTAGAGAAAACCCTTAATTTAAATTTCACACCACGGCGGCATGGTAATTTTTAAAAGAGAAACACTTACCACCAATTAATTACTATATTAAAGTTTAATACCACAATACTTGGTTTAATAATGCATGTTTTTTATAATACCCTGTGGTAATACCACACACCATACTAACAGATTATAGTACACACTTTTGATTACGTAGTGAATAATTGTAAAAATTTTACAAAAATAACTTAAGTTTTAAAAAGAAACAATGAAACTAGTAGCCATCATTAAAAAAAAAATATATGAAATTATATACATACGATATCTTATAAAATAAAACTTTGGGATTAATTGATTCCTTTGCCCAAGGAATGTGGTTGGTATTTTTTGGAAAGTTAAAAAAAATTTTTTTTAACCTTTAAACAAGTCAGTCATTTTTAAACGACCATGAAATATTCTGCTGTGGCGCAAACAATATTAGAAGATATTATTACAAAAAAAAACATACTACGCCACGTTATTTTTATGTTTCTATGGTGTTTGTTGTGGGCATTTGATTTGGTCGAATTTAGAATTCTTTAACGGGATTCTAGTCAATATAACTCTGTGAATTTACATTGAAAATTACTCAAAATTTATTTACTAAATTTGAATGAATAATTAATTATATTTTCAATTTTAAATAATTACTAATCCAATTTCTTCAATTATTCTAACAATTTTCAAGCCAATTACTTCAATTTAATGTCTTTTTTTTTGTAATTATTCAATAAGTTTTGTTTGACATTTGCTACACAATTTACTTACAAACAATTGAACAAATAATTATATTCTCTAGAATGTGAATACTTTATTACAAATTTTAGACGCTCGTAACGCATCAATCGATTAAGAAGCCCGTTCATATACTATGTACGGGCTAGGGATATGTGCTATTATAGAATCACACTTAATTATTCAATACCTAAAAGTGAGTTTCAGGTCGTGAATGAGCAAAAACGTTGAATTTGATGCATGTTTTAACTTATAAACTACAATATATCAAATAAAAATATGCACAGTACGAATACTATTTACATGCTTCTCTAAAGTACACAAATTATAAACCTAGCGAGTGTTGAGTTGCGGGCCTCAGCAAGTTAAAAATAAATTAAAAAAACTATCGTCATCAAGTCTGCCTGTATATATTGAATACAATTGATTATGAAAATCAGTTTTATAAAATAAAAACATAGAGAACAAATTAACTTCTATATGTTAACCATTGAAATATCTTCACTTCAATGTTATGACTTCCTGTGATTATTGATTTAATTTAATCATGAGAAATAGGCGGAGAAGAGACAATACGATTAATTAAATTAAACTCATTCATGTAGAAGGATTGGTTGCAGTTCATTCTACAAACAGACAGGCAGACATATTACACAGGAATGTAGTAGTTTAAACTTGAAAGTCTATGTAAAAAAACTATATAAAAAAAATAGAAACATGCAAAGCGTCACCAAATTAGCAACGATTATCATCTATTCGGGGAATCATATTAGCTAATTCATATTGATGATGACTGCTTTAGTCGAAATACGTATTTATAGAATATAAAAATTTTTCATCTAGGATATTGGGACAAAAAATCTCTCTCTGAAAAGTTCTCTCTGATAATATGCATAATTGAAAGGATGTTGGGTGAATATCAAGAATGTTTACGCAGTGTAGCGGGTTTTTTAATCCGAAGTTGAAGGAAGATATACAGAAAATCATTGGAAAATAGCTGGGTACTTCGTTTTTTTAGATGCAAGGACAGTCTAATGAATTAACCAATATCAATCTAGATAATAAATCTGAGAGCAGCAAAGAATAAAATCAAGGCAAGTAATATTTAGTTACTGATATTCGACATATGATTTAATATCATTGTTTGAACTATTTTCAAATTAACATTCATAAAATGCTATAAATATCCAGTCTATACAGTTATATATAATTGTATAATAATAAGGATTTGATACCAATATGTGATAATTAGCTAAATTTGAGCTTTAATCGTGACGAATCTTAACATTTTATGAGAAACTTTGCTTGTTTCAAAGAAATGAATATTTTTTGTATTTGAATTTTTCTTTTTGTGTTTGTAATACGTCACCAAAATTTCAGGTCATTATCTCTTTTTGTCTTTTAGTTATCGTAAAGTGGGGCGGACGGACGGACATCCGAAAATGGCTTAATTAGGTGTTTCGATGAACAACTATATCAAAATGTGTGCGGTCAATTTTAGATAAGGTTACAAACTTAAGACTTAAATTAATATACTCTGATATATTATGTCGAGTATAAAAATTACACTCTTTTCATAAACAATAGAAAAACCATAACTCAGTATTTTCTTATTTATCTTGCAAATACCTTATCTTTAATATATTTTCATAAAATATCATGTACACGTATTAACACATTTACTTCTAAACCAAAAAATAAAAAATATTTAAAAAAAAAAGTAGTAAATATACCTATTTTACAATTCTTAAGTACACATAAATGAATATATAAATATTATAAATACATAAGAATTGTAAATATATAATAATAATATAATGGCGATATTGTTTTTGAAAAAAAAAAAATCTATTATACACACACAACAGAACAACATTTGCTCTAGAAACATATTTTTTAGATTTGTATTATTGTAAAATATGCAGTAGTTATTAGTTGCTACTGCATATTTTATTATTAAAACAATAAATAAATTTGTATTTATGTTATACAAAATCTATGTATACTTAATTCTATATGTTACAAAGTGCTCTTAAAGTTGTTACACATTTTATACTAATGGGCATAAAGAAATCTTTTAGCCTTTAATTTACTATTGGATCGTTTTTAAAAAAGAATCAATTTTATAAAACCTTGTTAAATCATTATTTCAATTAATTTCTCTTAACTCCTCAAAACCTATAAGTATCACACAATTATCGAGGTCTTTTTTTGTAGAAGAGAAGAGATATGTGTCTAGATTGGGAATTCTTGAACGCAATCTGTATGCAGTTTTTTTTTCCAATCATTGTAAAATTATAAGGAAACTCAGGAAAACTACTATCTTTTTTTTTTAAAAAAAGCCTCTCTTTTCATTATTGGCAGAAAAGACAAAAAACAAAAAAATTCTAAATTTCAGCTTTTTTTACTTTTAGTATTTTTGTCATAAAAAACGTGTTTACACTTTTTGAATAAGAAATTTTGATAGAAAATTCAATTACCTTCAAAAAAGATTCGTTTGCAACATATATTGAAAAAAACTCAAAGGGTGTGTTTTCATCCCACTCTTTCATAAAACTTAATAGTCCATTGATCGATTTCTATAATATAAACTGGTTAACTTAAGATTTGTCTTCTAAATAAAATATTATTTAGAGCAATCTATGAAAGTTAATTACTTTCGCTACATATTTTGAAATACTTTGTACAAGTAAAACTATTATTATATTTTGTAAACTTAAAAGAAAGAAGACTGTTGACATTTCAAAAAGAAATAAATGACGGTACACTAATAATAATTTTTGTTTAAAATAAAAATTATATTCTATGTGCGACACTGATTTTCTCTCAATGACATGGTTTTTTCTATTTATAGGTAGACTTTGTTATTGTTTCACAAAATATATACGACCAATATTTTTCAAAGTAAATTACCTATGAAATATTAAAAATAAATAAAATAATACTTGATCTATTTATGTATTGCTGGTGTTTTATTTCTTTATTTGAACTATTAAAAATATAAAATAACATGAAACTATTTTATAAATACAGTATTAAATTATTATTTGTACCTGCGTAAATATTTCGCAGGTATCGCTTCGGGTTACTATAAGCAAAATCAGTCATGTTAGTTAAGTCATCGTAAAATAGAGTGAACATTTTTTAAATAACTAAAGTGGTATAAAAAAATGCAACACTTTAATCTATTTTCATTTTTTTTACCTATTTTAAAACATTAAATACTCAATTGTTATGTTGAGTTGTTTACCAGAATTAATTTTGTTTTTTTCATCTTAAACATTCATTTTAGACCGGAAAAAAAAAATAAATACATCATTAAATTAGTTATTATTTATAATTTTAAGTAACTGTGGAACATTCATTCAGGTGTTGGGTATCATTGTTCCACACTAACATTTTTGTGACTGCTGTTAAATACATTTGTTATTGATAACACATCAATGCATAAACTTGATATTTAAGTTGATAATCTGAGCGATAATCTACGAGATCAGTAGTACAAGCACACATTGCCGACTGTCGAACCTTAGCTTTAAAACGATACCTCAGTCAAAAATTACGTATTTTTGAGGATAACGGTTTGATAATATTAGAAAAGCATGTTGCAGAAAGAAATAATATATTTTTTTAAGAAGCATGTTAGATAATTAAAATAGTTTCATGGGTAATTTAACAAACATTGAATAAAGTCATCATCACAACATATACTATCCACACTTATCAAATTGCAACTAAGATGACATGCAACAAAGTCAAGAATTTATTGCATAAATTAATCAAAAATTATGTATGAATATTTAAATAAACATAATCAACAAACAGTTTAGACAGATATGTAATTATTTAAAAAAAAAAACAGTACTTATTAAAATCCTTTTACATTTTCCAACTCATATAGCAGTCCAATATATCATATTAGTATATAAAACTTGTTCGTTGCATACAACATGTTCAACAACTTGAACAAAACTGTGATATAAATAAACCTACGTTTTTATTTCTTTTACAAAAATTAGTGAAGCGACTTCAAGTTTCTCCTCATAGGTGAAATAATCTTAAAATATATCTGCAGTATCCGAATTATGAGGCAGCTCTCTGAATACTTATCTTTTTGTCTTTTCACATCATTTCAACCAGAAGATAAAAAAATAATCATTTTGTTTTCAGGAGATTTGATTAAATTTGTTCGAAAAAGAGAGGATTTACGATTTTTAAGATTTTGTAAAAAACCTTCAAGTCGCCAAAAAATCCTAAAAAATTTGTGTTGCTGTTTGTGTTGTTATTTTGAAAAACGAAAATAACACTTATTTTACAATTCAATGATTAGATTCTGAGATATTAAAATAATTATTTACTCCGGAACAGATTTCATTCGATATCTCAAAAACTACGCATACATTAAATGGATGTTATTTTTGAAATCTATAGGTTAAAATATCCTTATCGAAATCGGAGACAGAACAGCATTCTTGGTTTTTCAGAATTTTCTTTAGAAATAATGTTTATGTGTGTAGTTTGGCCTGTAGATTTCCAAAAGAACATCCATTTAAAGATTGGATATCACCTAAAATTCGATTTAGAGTCAAATATTCCAGACAAATGATTCTATTTTTGGTATTTCTAGACCTAATTTACCCTAGAAAACCTAAAATTAGCAAAAACAATTTTTTATTTTGGATTTTCACAAACATTTTTCTTCATTTTACTCACCGCTTCAGACCATAACAGAGTTCTATACATTCTGGAGTTGAAAACCAAAGTTGGTATTTTTGTAAATTAAAACTGATACTTGTAGGGCATTTAATACCTCTTTTACAATAGACAATAAGTCAAGACATCATGACCGCATCCATCCTAATCATGACCTTCCTTTTAAAGTCCAATTTTATTTGCACATTCCGTATATGTGACCTCTGTGCAAAACTAAACATAATATTTTAATAGTAAATCTATAAAATAAACCACATCATTAAATAAGATAGAAATATCATACAATTTTTGTTGTTGTTTTTAACATATAAATTATGCAAATAAAATTACACTTTAAGCGTAATATGTATTAATAATATGTATCTCTCTCTCTATATGTGTGTATTTATTTATGTGAGCAATGTAAAAAAAATTCGCTAGATTTTTTTTTTTGCACACTAATGCCTAGTTGCACAGTGTTAATTTAAGTAGCACTACAACAACCAAGAAGATCTTCGTAATTATATTACACTATTCCCAAATCATACGCAGAAAATTCTAGAAGTTCTGAAATTAGTGATTCATTTTTGAAGAGAAACGTGGCGTACGACTCGGGAATAGTATACCGGGAATGATAGTTATTATTAACATTATTTTCTTTTGATATTTTTTTACAAATATTATTTTTTCATTAATTATTTTACATTTAACACGGGCGTGAAATGAATATTCCTGAAAACCGAAAAACTGATAAGATTATTACAGTTGACACAAATATATCGTATATAAAAATTACTAAATATTCAAGGGTATCGTTCAAGAAAACTGATTTGATCTAAGAAATATGAATATTACTAAGAAAAAGGAATTTTGTGGTATTGTAAGTCTATGTTGACTTTATAAAAGAGTTACAGCTTTTTTATCGATTTTTGGAGATGGTTCTTTCTCATTAAGAAAAATGCAAAAATCGAAAAAACTATTTTTGTTTCCAATTTTGATAAAACTTCGTTTATAAAGTAAAATTTTGAGACATAAATTTAAAAAAATTACATGTATTAACTATAGACAATATTAGTTTTCGAGATATCGCTTAAAATCGTATTTTAAGACAGATATCTCGAGCCAATTTGAAGCATTAATTCGGAAAATAGCTCTTCATTCGTTAAAGATTAGTTATTTTTGGTTATCTTAGACTTCAATAACCCTAGAAACCTCAAAAATCTTTAAAAAAACAGCACAATAATTTTAACAATAATATGAAATAAGTGAATTAAAAACGCATAATTGCACTATTTAGGTTCGGTTTAATTAATTGCTAACATCATAACGGTGCAAACGGAGATAAAAGCGGAGACAGCAGCAGGTAAAGTGTTCAACATTCTTTGACATTTTATGAATGAAATTATAATTTATTGAGAGTTAAATGTATATAAATTATTATTTTATATAATATTATGTGTTAATTTTAAAATGTTTAGTTTATAATTATTAATTTTATACACTGATTTTTTTATTTTTTGCTTTTGTAAATTAAATCTATGTACTACTTTGTGTATTTATGTTTTATGATTTCATGAATCCGGTATTGATATAAAATTTGTAGAGACATAAAAACACTAGATATTTATTATGGTCGGCTTGATCCTTTTTTAAAAATCTGTTTTAGTCAGAAATATTGACGTTATATTCAATCATTTTCATATGTTTAAATAAGGTATTTCTACCGTATTTGATTGGTGTCGCTCTCATATATTGTTCAGCTCACTGCTATGAGTTACGTAGCAGTTCAGTAGTTCACTTTAAAGTATACCTTATTTTTTCATATATCTAGTTTTGTATGCAAAGCTATTTCTACAGCATAAACGTGCATTTAAAATGTTCAAAATATCCACTTACCAGTAGGAATTCAATTCCAATACGTGTTAAATATAGACAACTTTAAACATTTATGACAGGCTACAAAAAAAAGTTATAGGTTCTTCAATTTTTATACTCAACTTACATAATATGTTAGGGTATATTCATTTTAATATAAAGTTTGTAACACTACATAATATTGACCGCACAAACAATATTTTGATATAGGCGTTCATAGAAACACCTAATTAGTCTATTTCCGACTGTCCGCCTGTCCCTCTGTCATCACGATAAATCAAAACAAAAAGATATAACTAGCTGAAATTTTGGTAACGTATTCTTAGCATAAAAGTGAGTTTAATTTTGTGAATGAGCACAATCCGCCCATTGGGTCCAATGGATCCTTGATCCAAATTTTAAACTATAAAAGAAAAATCAAAATACAAAAAATGTTTATTTTTTGAAACAAATATCTTTTGTTTGAAAAGTTGTTTCGTTAAATGTTACAATTTGCCACAATTATTACTCCTCCTTGTTTTTCATACAAGTATAACTGTATAGACTGAATAATTATAGTATTTTTTGAATGCTAATTAAAAATAGTCGAGGCAATGATATTCAATTATATGTCGAGTATCTAAACAATTAACTCTCTTAATAGCTATCTTCACTTGTTTCTGACTAATTTATGTGATTGAAAACTGTTTTTAACCTCGTTTCGTTGGAAATTTTATTGCTTAAATTTTCAACAAATTATGAAGAGCTTTTATGATTATGAAATGCTACATAGAAAACAAAACGTAACTATGTAGTCCTCGTAGGCTAGTTGGCAAACGGTTCATGAGTCCATTTGTCGAGAGTACCTACATAAATTAATAAATTCATAGCACATATCGAAAAAAATAAATAAATTACCCAAATAAAAAATCGGTGTTTTATAAAGTGACGTTATAAATTAAAATTGAATTAATATTAAAACCATTTTGAAAGTAGTTTAAATATAAGCATCTGTTAGCCTTGTTTAATGAGTTTTGTGACCAATTATTTTACAATTTTAATTTACATAACTCATATCTTATCATTTAGTAGGCCTTACATAAAAACTACACAACCATAAATCAACGTAACCATTCATTCATTATTTATTGTCGAATAATTAAACTTTTAATAAATTTCTTTTGATTAACTTAGTCGCGGTTTAGTACCCACATATTATATTATAGTCCCGGAACTCAATGTTATGAGTGACGTGAAGTTTTTCCTTAGCAAAATTTTCTTTTCCAGAGCTCGAAACATTTTCGATTTCATTCACAATGTTCAAACTGATTGAACAATAATCGTTTTTTAAGGGTCTGGATTGGTGAATCCCGAATTAAAATATATATTTACGTTACAAGAACATTATAATACAAATACAACGCTTTTTGACAGTTTTCTATGTATATATTTACGAATGTCTGTACATGCGATCGTTGTTTTCCGCTAATTCCGAGCAAAAATAATGATATCGACGTAGTATCGCTTTCTTATGACGCTTAATGTAACTTCAAACTGAATGACTTTTCAGCAAAATCGGTCTAGTAGTTTTTTGGTGCGAAAAAAAAACAAAATACGCATATATGGAATAATAAACTAATTATTGTTTTTTAATTCTCATTGGAAAGTTCGTCGTGTGGGCATTCCAAGTTAACCTAGACCACTTGTTGTCAAAAACGTAGCAAAACAAAGTGTCCCAATGTTCGGTAATCTAAATAAGTAATTTTCATGTTATCAGAAAATGGATCCAAGTTTTATCAGATGGCGTACATATAGTTCTTATATTTTTTATTGAATCCCACTAAAAAATTTCCAGAAACTTGAAGACACTGGCACACTTTTCAATATTTTTGAAAACAAGAAATTTGTTACACTAATTGAGTCATATACAAATTCTTAGGTTGATGCTTATCATCCTGAAAAAAAACCCGTTGGGCCCACGGACTATTAGTCGAAGTTTATAGTACATGATAAGTGAAATAAACAAGTATTCACTAATAACAATATACATATATACCAAAGCAACAATGATACAATTAAATTATTATTACTGGAGGGCAAACAATTCAACCACAGAAAGCGTAGTTAGTCATAAATAAATCATTAATATTATTAAAATACTAGAAGCGGTCAATTATCAATAAATAAATAATAATTGTACTTGTCTTAAATTGTTTTATATCCATTAATTACTTAATTGTAAATACTCCATCAAATAGTAGAGTTACACGATTCAAAAAAAGCTGGAGTATTAAAATTTTGAATTGGTTTAGCTTCCAAGGATAGAACACAAAAGTGCTATAAATCGAAAAAACAATTGACTTGGACTAAATGAAAATGATTCATAGAGCTTAATAATTCTAATTAATTACAACTAATTAAAAAGATCTATATAGTAATCAAAATGCTCAAACGCTAGTGTGAATAGCTGCAGTTGATAAAAACATCCGTTGTATGTCCGCTCAAACTGACATCCGTTCATTTCAACGGTCGTTAAATAACGCTAGTGCGTCGAGCTCTAGAATGGGCGTTAATTCGTACGTACATAAGTGTGACCAAGAATTCATCAAAAAGATTTTGATGTCTAGATGATTTTCGCAGATGGCGTTAATCAGCAATTTTTAGTTTTCAAATTTTGGCAAATAACAATTCTCGTAACCTTAACTTTTAAATTTTCATAGTCATCTAACACAGTGAAACGAAGCATGCTACTTCTTGTACACAACGCTACAGCAATAATGAAATCTAGGCTTTTAAAAAATCGCTAGAGTAACGAGTTCTATTTAACTAAATATAAAGCTAGGATGGACGTCAATTTCTACGTCCGTAATGTGACTACGGGCGAAATAGATTTTGAAGACTAGGTGGTTTTTTCTGAGTTGCCTAACATTAATTTTTTTTTTTTTTAGAATAGGGAACTTTTGCAACCAAAGATGACACAGGCATATTCATTTTCACGGTCATTTACGGTATTTAAAGAAATTATTTTGCTACTTCCTGTATACAATGATACGGCAATAATATAGGTATAAAATAAGATATAAAATGAAGATTCGAAATTAATTACAACACTTAGAAGGAAGCTGATAACTTTATTACTTCTTCTATTAATGACACTGTGTACATTAACAACCATTAAAATCATTATGACAACATTAACGGTACATAAACGCAGTTTTACCTGTCACTATATGATCTAAAACCTTAAAACTATTACTATTCCTAGTAAAACATAATAATAACATGAAAAAAAATAAATAAAGATATAAAATTAACGTTGTAGGTATGTATAAATAAATAATAGGCTTACATAAAAAACCATTACGTAATATCACTATTTTACAAAAGGTATTTTATTTATTTTTTAAAAACAAAACTTTAAAATTTATTATTTTTCGTTGATTATTTGAAATAAAATGTTTTCTCATAAATTTAATGTATTATGTACTTTTTATTTAATATTAGTTGAATGAACTATATTAAATTATTATATGGCTTGGAATCATAAACGAATTAGGTAAATTGTTATTTTGCTTAATATTCTAGCTGTTATTATGCACAAATTAAAATACTTGGTTTAAAAAAAGACCGAGACGCCTGAATAACTCATAAAATAATAATTTTACAAAATAAGTATTTCGGTATAAAAATTTGAAGTTTGAAAATTTATACTCCGTGGTAACCTAGAAGTTGATTGATTCGATTTTGAAGATCAAATATTGTATCCTATGATAAAATTTAATGTAAAGATCATTTTAAGTTTTAATTTGATTTTTGTGTTCGTTCAACGGCCCATCATTACTAGAAAAATAATAAGATAAAAGGTTTTATGCAAAAGTTGAAATAGTTGAAAAGTAGAAGAATACAAAGTTGTAAAAAGGAATCCATTTCCAAAATTACTTAGAAAGTTTAACAAAACTTGTTAATATTTTCGGTAGAAAAGAAGCAATTTTTCATCCAGCATTGAGCATTTTGTCGGCATGTTTCAATAGCTCAATTAAATTCGAATATAAGAAATTTTTGCAGATATGTTAAACATACCCAAAGATAAACTTGCCCTAACTGAAATTATTATAGTAGACACTTTTGAATGTGAATAATGTTTTGGTTTACATAAGTGTAAAATAATATAAAAAAAATTTTTTTCAAAATCAATCCTTGAATAGAAAAAGAATGCCAAATTAAACCGTCATTGTTCCATCATTCACTGTTGGTAATTTAGTAATGTCTACGGTTAACACGTAGTAAGCCACGGCCATACCACAATACACAACAAAATCATAGTCATATACCATAATAGACCAGGGTAGTGGACACAAAATCTTTATAAGAAAAATTAAGGTACATTAACATACATATCCTAAACTAATAATGTGCGTACAGTATACTGTATGTACAAGACAATAATGGGCAATACCACCATATGTAGCGTTCTCTTTTTATTCAAATATCCCATTCATTTACATGATACATCCATTATTTACGTGGATTGTTCAATGTCTATGAACAAATACCTTATATTTAACGTCAACTAATTTAGTCAGAAAATTATTTTACTTAAATTTTAATGATGCTTACAACTTATAGTAACTAAAAACAATTTTATCAAATGTTGTATTTTATTATGATTCAGTTTTATGAATTGTGAGGTATAATAATTTAATATTTCTATTTACTAATTATTATACCTGTGAGTTGCAGTATATGTGACTTTTTTGAGTTCACAGATAAGAGAGTAAAATGCGTAGTTTTCATTTTTATATATAAATGAATTAAAAAACCTACGCAGTAAAAAACATGAACGAACTATTTTTTTTTTATATTCAGAGTATTTCATAATACTTTTACAAAGGAGTGTTTTTATTTCAGAGCACCTAATCGGCGCACGTTGATTGACTGACCACATCATTCATTAATATTCATAACGGAATTAAAAAAATTGTTTATGAATGGTCACTTGTTATTTGAATTTGTAAGATTTAATTTATTTATCTATTTGATCTTTATAGCGAACGTTTTTGTTTGTTAATAATTGTTTTTGGTTCCAAGAACGTTCAAACAAATTTACTTTTTATAGTTAACGCATATACAAAAAAATAAATCGTAAGTGTATTTTCTTCTGAAAATTATTCATTAAATTTTTTCTTTAAAAATTTAGAGACCAGAACTGTAACTGTAGTATACCTGTCGTGTGCTTGTCTACGAGGGCTGATCATGGTACTACCTTTGTCCGGTTAGGTGTTCTATGTAAATGTCTCGTGACCAACGGATCGTATCTGATGCCATCAGTCTGGCCATGGTCTGCGCATATTTGTTAACGATTCTCAAAGACTTTGCAACCCTGTAGTCCTGTATTAGCCAGGCTCCGAGCGAACCAACGACAAATGCATCCAGTGAGACCTTATAGCCCTTCGAAGATAACTCAGCAGCAAGTGGTTTATATTTTTCGAGTTTTTGCTGCCGAGCAACGTCTAAGGCGTCTGGGGATACTTTTGGATAAGGATTGGACCACTTTTAGTTTTTTTATTCATATTCCAATATGAATTTGGAGGTAAATAGATTTTTAATACAAACAAAGTTTCCCAAAATTTTCAAATACTCTCATAGATATTCTTTATTTCTCAGACCGAAAAAAAATGTTTGTCTAACTTCTTATCCTACAAAAATTATTTACTCTCAGTTATTCAATTAAATGGATTGTGCCTCGCCCAAAAACTGGAAAATTGGCTTTTTTTTTTTAGTTTTTCAGACTGTCAGACAAAATTATTTTTGGATTTGTTATGTCAATATCTTCTAAATAAAATAACTGTAAAAATACATCGAAAATTGAAATTTGCATGTCTTCGTTAAAACGATTTTTGTACAAAACATTTTTCTTGGCAAAAGTACAATAAATATCTATTAATTGCTAGATGAGCATATTATTTCTGATCATGATACGCAAAAATTATATTTTATGGAACTTATCAAAATTACAAAAGCCCTTCTCGGCCAAGAAATTATTTATACTTTCAAATTAATATTTATTTTGATTTCATAAAATTTCTTTCACTCGTAAGATGTAGTATCATCTTCTCGCTTACATAAATTCATGTTAATTACATGTTTTCGTTATTTACTTTTTGAAATATTAGCCGCATGTGTAGGTAAATTTCAATAAATTTAAAATTTCTTTTTGATTATTATTCTATAGAAAAATAATTACCAAAATAAATTATTATTATACAAATCGTGTATATTATTATTTTCAAATAGAATATAAAGTATGCTATAATATATATCGCAACTTTAGATTGTAACTTTAAAATCGTTTCATATTGCAACAGAATTCATAAATTTTAACTATAATAAACATAAAAAATTTATGGTGTCAAAGACTCAAACTACTTCTGTAATTAGATTGGCTCTACTTCAAAAAAATTCTAAATTCTGAATAACTCAGTTACTAGGTTCATTTTGCACAATTTTTATTATTAATTGGCACTTGCGGTTATGAAAAATAAAGCATGAAATTTGACAAAAATTAAAATTTGTGTAGAAATATTCTGAATTTGAGTCATTAAGACACATTATTAATTTATTATCTTAATATCAAAATTCGATATTTTTATCTGTATATCATGTGACCCAAAACACTAAACTGTCAACTTGCGACGCCATATTGGTAAAAATTATCTGTCAGTTCAATCTAAACAGTTATCTTAGGTAGTTACAAAATATTTGACAGTGTAAGTTTATGTTTTGTTCTCAACGTGTTATACCAGTATTTTCTATATTATATACCAGTATTACGTCATATACCAGCATTATATCAGTATTATTAATGTAATTTTAAGTCAAGAAATCGTGTTTATTTTACGAAAATATTTATTTTTGTGACTTTTTATTTAGAAGCAATATTTTGTAGTATTGTTGTCAACTCCCCTATTCATTTTGACGAATATACAAGTAGTATTTAATATTACAGTCTCGCCCATTTTCACGAATACTTTTAAACGTTAACTGTACTATACAACCTGTGTTAAGCCATCGTCGAATCATTTGTATAACTCAAAACAAATGAAAGATTTTCCAATATTCTAAAGAAAATCACTGTTTTATTTATTATCGTTAATAATACACGAAAACAAACATTTTTCACTTTTAGGGCCTTTCTATATAGACGAATAGCCGATTGTCGGAAAGTCACACGTAGGTATATTAATACACATTCTTGGCATTCATGTCTATTTTTATAAATTTGCTTGCGTACATTATTTAGAAGATTCCAATTCTTAAATTGAAATAATAATTTTATTGAGCTACAAAAAATTACGTAATCTCTTTCCCTATTGACCAATTCACGTAATTTATGTACGCTCCCTTATAGAAATTTTCTTTTGAACATGGTGGTAAAACTGCATATATTTATAACACTATAAAATAATTTTTTTTAGGCATTTTCTATGAATTGATTGTTAACAACAATGAATACCGTTTTTTTTTTTTATACATTTTATTAATAAACAATTTTACGATGGTTATAAATTAATTTTTAATATTTTCAAAAGTTTATTTCTATTATATTTGTAACTTGTAATTCATAAAGACTCTTACATACATATATTTATTATTATAATCACAGCATACAAAACCAATTACTTTAAAAAAAATGATTTATATATTTAACGAACCGTGCCGCACAAAATTTACATCTAATATTATAATTGATGTGCCTTGTAAAAAAAAAAAATAATACAAAAACCTGTACTGTACCCATAGCCTATGTGTGTGTGGGCTGCTTTATATTAGTTATTCAAGTGTTTTTAATTTTATTTAACCTAATTCAATAAAATTATTATTTAGAATGTGTTAATTTTCAAATACTTTTTAAAATAAATAAAATTAGTTTTTAATCTTTCAGCTATATACTTAAATTTTGCAAGGTATTGCAATGTTATGGTCTATATGGTCTATTATGGGCGTTATGGTCTATGGACAAAGCTAAAAATTGGAATGAGACTTAATCATGATTAGGATAACAACATTTTCCTCTTAGAAAATTCTGAAAAGCAAGCCGTTTCCTTTATTGGAATCCGTAAAATTTTCGATTAAACCCAAAAACAAATTGACGGACATTCATTTTCTTGTAATTGTGTCCGATGCAAACTGATCTGAAAATAGCAACTTCTTGGCAGAAATACTGAGCTTTAGTTCATAAATGAGCAAGATCGGTCCATTGGCTTCAATAGATCCATAACCAAACTTTTTGAACCAAATTTAAAGATACAAAAAGTAAATTGTGTAAATTCGCCACAATTTCAGCTATAATTTAGCGAATAAACAGAAACATATGTTATTATTATATGTTTACTTATAACTGCATAGACTGTATATTCTGAGTCCTTTATGAATGGTCATGGTTAAACAATTAAACTCCAGTATATTTCAAATATCTAATTAACAAGGTTAGTTGCTATCTTCATTTGTTTTACTCATAATATTACATTCATAATCGAATTTTCTGGGCTACAACCACAGGTACAGTTTGATTATTAAATTGTTTTGTTGCAAAGGCCACAAGCTCAGTTTGGAATTTTGAAAAAAAAAAAAAAAAACCATTTTTAGGTTGTCGAACAAAGAATTCATTGTTTCACCACGTGTTGTACAAAATAACTTTTGCATTGTTTGTTACGAGGGATGTAAAAAATTTATATGAAATTCTGCGTCACATTAATAAAAAATAAAGTTCTTGATTACATAAAAATGAAACGAGATGATAAATTAACCGACAATTAATTAGCGTTTTAGGTATATTTAACACTTGATTAACATAATGATAAGAATATTAAAATTTATCACTTTTTAACACCTGAACGAAAATATAAATATTTTGAAAGATATGTTTAATAATAAAGGATTTCCTTAGACATAAAATCTAAAAAAAATACCGTAAAACGAATAAATTACATCATCTTTAATAAATTATTATAATATGTATTAGGTCTTTACAAAAGATGAGACTGTTAGATCCAATTAAATATGAAACACAGTTATTAATGGATATTTGATTTGAATCTGTTATAGACAATAATATATAATAGTATTCATATATCTGATTGGTTTATAGGAGAAATTATCAATATTTAAGAATTCTAGTAAGGGAAATAATGATTTAAGCAGCAGGCATTTATTACTTGAGTAAGATTTCGTATTCTGGTAAAGATAATTCGCTTATCATTCGTAGATACTGCATTGCGTATTTATATATTAAAATTTATATTTTTTACATAGAAATTATTTTATTATGTTTTTGTTGACAACGAATTTATTGACAACAAAATCAAAAACAACATTTTCATTGTCAACTTCATGTATAGCATATATTCATCAGATTTCGACAAGAATAGTTACTTCGAAAATATTCGGGAAGAGCAGTAGTTAAGTTACATTTTATGGATTTGATGTTAACATTGAGTTGTATTTTTTTCTACTTTCAATGGAAATTATAATTTCCGTTTACTCTTGTATGGTCTTGCATTTTCGATCATGTTTTTTATTCATGAGGTCATGATGTTGGTCTTTCAAATGTAGGTATGATTTTGTTCTTGTGATTTTGCAAAACCAAGGCTGATTAGGCTCATCAGTATCTATCAGTAATAGATTTACTCCTTAATTATCGAAAAATCTTCTAGATTTTTTTTAAGATTGATATTTTTATTAGCATTTCCTCATATCAAATCTTAATTTTCTCTTGAAGTATGCTATTAATCTCAAAAATATTGCACTTTTACATTGTTCAAACTCATATTTACAGGTTTTTCTGGTAAAGAAGTTTGTTAGTCTCTAACTGTGACCTGGTTAACATAATTGGTAGGTGCATTTGGAATACATTAAGCATTGACAAAGAACTTGAGAAGAACAATTTTTAGGGTCATTTACCATACTAATATGTCAGAAGACAAGACAATATTGATGAATACAAAAATCAATAATTGACGATTAGTAAAAAAAAAAAAACATTCAATAAATGATCATCCCAGTAACAAGCGCATATGTTTTTTGTTGTCTAGATATGACGCCATTCATCCATGGTGAATACTAGTGATGTTCCAGGTCTGTGTATCACTGTATCTGTACGTTGACTACAGATTTTTACTTTATATAGGACCTAGCCTAATAGGACAAAAATAGCATCATATATAAAGCTTAGATCTTTGGCAATGATCAAATTTTAATAACTCAATAAAACAAAATCGACTTATAAAACTCTTCGCATGTTTTAATTAAACCCCTTGAGTTTCAAATAAAAGATTGCAATTTGGTATATAAAATGTGGAGTCAACAAAACAAACTTTTTACAATTAAATTTAAATCAGGCGTAATATTTTTTGATGGAACAATCGAAAAAAAAAATTAAAAAGAAAACAAGTGAAGATAATAATTAACAGAGTTAATTGCTTAGATACTCGACATATGGTTGAGTATCAATGTTTAAACTATTTTTAATCAGTTGCTTTCATAACATACTATAAATATCCAGCTTATAAAGTTATAAATACATATATAATATTTATAATATGTATTGTAATTAGCTAATTTTGACATAAAAATGTGGCGAGTCTAAAAATTTTACGGAAAAATGTTTCAAGCAAAAGTTGTTTACTTAAAAAAGACAAATATTTTTTGCTTTTGAATGTTTCTTTTTTCTTTTATGGTTCAAAAGTCGGGTTATAGATCCATTGAACTCAACGGACCGATTTTGCGCATTCACAATCTTAAATTTAATTTTTATTTCCAGAATACGCCTACAAAATTTCAGCTGGCTATCTCTTGTCGTTTTTGGGTAATCTTGATGGCAGACAGATATAAGGACTAATCAGATGCTTCTATGAATACTCATTCCATAATTTTCTGTGCGTTCAATATTTGCTAGCATTACAAACTTAAGACTAAAACTTATATTCTCTGAAATATTCTATATATGTCGAATATAATTATAAAAATGGTCGTTATAAATGAAGATTAGCTATTTCCACTACATTGTATAAACGTTTGTAGCTGTTAAGTAACATATTGTGTTTGCTGATCCGGCCCATCTCTAGTGCATACAAACACACAAAAAACATTAAAAGACCTCCAATCAAGTTTGTGTTATACATTCAAAAAATTGATAAAAATAAATTATTAATGAAGAATTGTCTGTGTGTTGTTCAAAGGTTCATTGATCACCTACTATCATTATTTATTATTTATTCGGTATTCGATAAATACAATAAACAATCATTAACTATTGTATTGTTATTTCATATTCATATAAACTCAATTTATTGATTATTGATTGATTGGCATTCTTATGTTATTATTATATACATATAAGTGTTATAATATGTATGTCTGATTGTGTTGGAATTCTTGGAATATTTCGTCTGAAATTCGCGGTGTTATCTTTTAAATGAAATATTTATTATTCAAAAATTTGCATCAACAAGTTATTTATTATATGATGGAATTTATAAACAAAATTTGTTGATTTTAAACAATTTTAGATAAGGAATAAGAAATTAGAATGAAGCAGTGTTATTCTAGATCAAAATATGCCGTTCTTAGTGAACATTAATCTAATCTGTAGAATTAAATTTGATTCAATATTATCTATTAATATTAGTACGTGATGCAAAAACTTTGCAGCTCTTTTTACGAAAATTGGGCGAACGAAGGAGTATGAAATTTGGCACATTTATAGTTTATATAGAGAAGGACTGCTTACATATTTTTTTAAAAATTATTCATAAAAATAAATAGAATGAATATAAAAAAAACATTACACACACTTCCATACACGCATATAAGAGAGATGTGGCTTATATTACACACACTACCATACACACGCATGTATACGCTTTTATTTAATATACTGTTTTGTTTAAAGGTAGTGAGGTTTAGTGATTATAAATGAATTTCGACCGTTCTGCCTGGACTCTAGTTTGATAAAGTATACTCTTTAATGAAAACGGAGGGCGTGACGAGTTTTTATCGCAAAAACATTTCTATTATGGGATTAGATTGTATATGAGGTAGAAGTGTGTATAGGATAATGTGCGAGAGAAAAAGACAGATATTATACAGTGTTTATAACAGGGCTAGTATATATATTGCGCGCCAAGACCTCATAATAACCGATATGTATTGAATACATGTATTTACGTTCGGAAAAGAATCATATCATGCGTGGTGTATTGTTTATATAAATATTATCTCAACAAAAACTTAATAAAAATTTATCGAAAACTCAGATACAGTATGAAAGCAATATAAATGTGAATAAAATGCATAAAATTGGTATCAATATCATCAGAAATAAACCCTATAATTATCCCACTCCAGAAATTCTATATTTGTCTCTTGAAGTTCCACTTCTATCGCATGTAAAAACTGTATATATGTTTCTTTTAACTATATCAAATATTTACTTTTTAAATCAAAACAAAAGATTTCCATGCAATTTGTTACTTGACCTCCAATTTTTATCATTCTCCAAGACATTGGACAATTGGCGTTTAAATAATTCTTCTTCCTAAAATGGTATTACAAAAGATTTTTTGATTTGCTACACACATAATTAAATTAAAAGCTATCACATAGGTAGGCATGACCGACCTACTCTTTTAACAGCATTCATTGCGTTCGGAAATGTCTAATAAAATGTACAGGAATTAAAAACATGACTAGGTAAGGTATAAATAAGTACATATATTTGACATAAAATGTAATTAGAATAAAATATTTATTAAATACTGTGTACAGATAATATTAATTGAATGACTTTATTAAATGATACAAGGAAACCTGTTAATAAATCAGCGATATTGTTATTTACTTTTATATTATTTTAGTGTAAGATAAATCCGTTATTTAGTGAAGATTCTTAATGATATAATGAAAAATGAGGAAAATAGGATAATAGATACGTAGAACAGTGGATATGGTTAAAAAATATGGATCCTCCTAAAGAAGTAACTTTTGAAACTGAACGAAACTAAATTATGGATAATCACTTATTTACCTTGATAAATATTTACCTTGATAAATATGATTTTTTTTTTTAGTTAAATAGAAAAACTAGACAAGTTTAGCTTAAGAGGAATTGACCCCAAAAATGAGACTTCTACGATAAAAACAATTTCAGATGTAATATACATAATTTTTTTAATTTTCGTGCAGAAATGAAACTTTTCGGCTCTCCGTTCAGATTCGTCGAGTTTGGCCATACCAAATTCCATTCAATTCTTCAAATTTTCTTAATATCATTAGATTTAGATAATTATTTTTTGAGTTATCTGTACGCAAAAATATTGTGCCTTATTAAACATGTCTTATCACAGAGGTGAGGTAAGTAAAAATAAAACACCGATGAGAAAAATGTTATCCTTGGTTGAGCATCAAATTTCTAAGGGAAAGCTCTCTCAATTCTGTATAGACATCATTGACATTAAAAACGATATTAAAGCGTATTAAGCGTTAGACAAATTGTAAAGGGAATTTCAACTTGTAAAGGGGACTTAAATTTGAAGGTATGAACTGAAAAATCATAGTAGAAGGTTAGGTCAAAAGACAATGTGAAAGATAAATTGATTTCTTTTGCTAGAAAAGCCTTTGATGAAAGAAAACATCGATTGTCTTCAAGATGACTTAATGGAAAACTTGAACCATATGTAGGATATGTCCGGAAAAAGAAAGGCACAAAAGGTCACATTGTTTGCAAAAAACCTACCTTATTTCACGTGTTATATGAAATACTTCATAAATTTTCATATGATGGAAAATTACATACCTGAAACAAAAAAAATAATTATTTTAATAAAAGCATGCTACCAAGAAATTTGTGGTAAATTTTTGACACCTGAAATTCATTCAGTCAAACATTTGGTCTTTACCAAAGACACGTAAACCGAAATTTTTGATAATCCCCTGTGTGCCAGTTTCAAATAAACTTTGAAATGAAATCTAATTTTTGTTTTCTTATAAACAAGAGTAAATTTGAACAAAACATAACTCATACCATAAAATTATTTTCTCATAAAACTTTGAAAAATGATAAATGTATTTCTTTCCTGCAAGATCAATCAAACGTCCCCGATATTCTTCCTACAAAGACATTATTTAATTAACCATCGAACAGAATGTACTCTCAACACAATTATTTTATATAATTGATATTTTATTGAAAACGTCCAGAAGCAATATAAATATTAAATGCCATAATAAGCAAATCGATACTGTTGTTTTGTAATAATGTAATCAAGTCTAAATGCATAAATTGCATGTTTTTAATTAATATATGGTAATATTCTATATCGGCCTACCTGCCTCTTTATTATACCTACCTGTACACAATGTATTATGTATATGTATAGAGGATTATAATAAACTGTTGTATGTACAAGAATGATGCGTGTGTAATTAATTATGTCTTTATATTGTATGTATAATGTAATAATAAAATAGACCACAGATTTTAATATAAATGACACACCTTATATGTTTTTTACTATTGAGTGTTTCAATTATAAAATAATAACGATTACATCATATTCATTTATTATGTATTAATCAATTCAATTCATTGATGATGGCTACGGTTCTTTATTTAAATCCATAATATTTAAAAAAACGCAGGTTAATCTCTATTATTATTATATTCTAATTGAAGGACGTTCCCTAGAAATTAGAATCATAGATTCTTTTAGATAATTTAAATATACATATTTAAAAGTGTGCCTTAAAGATAGAAAATGATATAACGATAAAAGATAACAATTCCGAAAAATGGTGCAATGCAAAAATTACTGTATTTTTTCGGTTGGAAAAGTAATTGAAAGAGCTCAGTGAATCTCGTCTATTTTCAATAAGGAGTTATCATAATTTACATTGGGATAGTCTTAGAATCAGTTGAGCACAAATCACCCTTGAGAACGTCCTAAACTCTGTATATCGTCTTATACGATTAATTGTCTGTAAATAAAATATGTTAGACACTGATGATATAATATAAATATTATTAAAGGAAACTCTAGGATTTTTCGAATGAATTTCCAAATTTTGCCCCAATTTCCCAACTCAAATATTTTAGTTTTTTATAAATGCGTATTTCGACTACAAAGTATAGTCATCATCAGTATGAATTAGCTAGTCGTACTAATTCCCCGAAGAGATTTTACTCGTTGCTTTGGTGACGGTTTACACGTTTCATACCAATGATGAGTACTTTGTAGACTAGCTAATTGATACTGATTATCCTATCCTATTTCTATTTCCTTTGGTCTGGTAGCAAATCTTTACAGTAAGAATACAATATCCTATTAATGTTAT
This sequence comes from Chrysopa pallens, assembly GCA_020423425.1. NCBI lineage: Eukaryota > Metazoa > Arthropoda > Insecta > Neuroptera > Chrysopidae > Chrysopa > Chrysopa pallens. Next base: position 21,848,192 of record CM035593.1, on the reverse strand, counting down.
ATCACGACGCCTCTATCAAAAGAACAATGAATTTTATATCATTTTTAGCACACGTGGAACATTCAGTATACAATTTTAATATACGCATTAAAATGTTTTGCATACAAATTAATCATTACAACAAAATTAATTCGCATCTTGAACATATCCGGACCACATATTACAAACAATCTTTTTATACCTACTATTAAATAATGCGGCCAATAATATATTATTTATAAATTTATTTATCTTACTATTATTAATTTAGTGTGTTGTCTCATATTAACAGATAATTACAATGTTTATAAAATATGTATGAATAAATATTATTAATACAAGTTTAAATACAAATAATTGTTGTCAATAAAAATGTTATTGGGTCACATAATATTTGCATATTTTTATAATGTTGCAACAATTTTAAAAACTTAATAACTCAACGTCTAAACATTTTTTGTTTTTGACAATTTAAATTTTTCATTAACACATGTTAATGATTATTCACTCTTTAAGGCCTGGAGTATATTGCGGTGCGCGGAGTACAGCGCGTTTTTATGTAACAAACACAAATGAATGGGTCAGCACAAATTCACGACACGACGCTACGACTCACGAGACGCGACAATTGCATGGCACAATGCCCAAGACACAGTTTTCACGACACTCGTCGCACGTTTCACGAGTCTACCAATAAAAAACTACTAAACAAAAACAAAACACGATATAAACAAAACACGTGTCTAGACACGTGCGAGAGAACTTCGTGGCTATATGCGTTACCCAAGACGATGCGCGTAGCCTGTCGCGTCATGTCATTTGCGTCAGGTCGCGTCGCTCTGTCACACACGCTGCAATATACGCTATGCGTGACACTCAATATATTTGGGATTATATCAAATTTTGTATAAAATTTGTCAAGCTCGAAAATATGTACATGGATATCATTTATCCATTTAAGTCCGTCTCTACGTCATCAAAACACCTCTAAAACGAAAAAAGATAGATAACTGTAATTTCCAAGGCGTATTCTATACTTTAAAAGTAACATCAAATTAGCAAAGGAGCAAAATTGATGGTTTGGGTCCTGTTGATCCATGGAAGAACCGTAAGAGATAGAAAAACAATTCTAGCCAAAATAGTTTGTTTCTTATAATCAAACAATTATTGTTTAAATTTTTTATCATAAACTGTTAAAATTCCTACATAATTTAAGCTTAAATTGAGCTAATTAATACATTATTATGGTAAAGTTTGCATAGCTGTGTAATTTATAAATGTTAAATAAACGTTAATTAAATAAAATTGATTCACAATCATATAGCAAGTGTATATACAATAAAATAAATACTGTTAGTGGTTATCTTTACTTGATTTCAATTGAATCGTTTTGAACCTTTCACATGCCTCAAAGTTTTTTCATTCTGTTCTTCTGACTTCTACAATATTAATGAAATAAAATAGATAATGAAGCTCAACCATATTTTTATACTTTTACTCAAAAAAAAAAACATGAGCCAACAGAAAACAATTCTACCAAACGACATGCCATGTAATAATATTGAACCAAAAAAAATTGTTTCTTTTGTATTTCACTGAAAATTTCTTATTCATAGGTAAAAAATACTGCTCGTTTTCTATTGGTAGTGATCTTGGGTACATCTAAAACTTTATTCGTGAAACACTTTTGAGTACACATAAAATAGTATTCTAAACTTTTCCATTTCCTATTTGATTATTCTGCTATCGATAAAACAAGTTTAGTTTATTCAAATATTTCCAGAAGACCGCCAAGAAGTATTTGAAATTTCAAAATATAACTGATAATATTTTTAAATATCGACAGTAAAAGTTTTAATTCCTCAATCAAGATGAATATACAATATTTGTTAAACGCCGATCATTACAATAAAATAAAATAACTGATAATGAAATAAAAGTGATTAACTTACATAAAATATACATATATGATAAATAAAATTTATGAAGAATAAAGAAATAAATAAATAAATAAAGAATTCTTCTTATTTGATAACATACATATTACTAAGAAACAATTATTTTAATTATTTATGTTAAATTGTAATTGACACTTAACAATTATATTGTATCAAGTTTTTGATATAATATTTTTAAATATAAATATTAAAAGAATTTAGAAAAAGATACAAAATATTATGACAAGTTAAGTTGTTTATTTTATTTAATTTTTAATATAATTAATATTATCATCTTACCAGCTTACCTATGAAGAATTATGAATAACGTTGAACAGAAATTGTAATGATAATACGTATTTATTTATTTAGCTATTATAAACTAGTTGTGTATAATTTATGATAAGACTTTTTTCTAAAAGAATTGTGTCACGCGCGTGGTCGCAGCTTAGAATGCATTTCAAAAAGATTAAATAATATTAACTGCAATAACTGCGATACACTGCAAATAATTTTCATTGTACGACCATTTTATTTTACATATGAGTCCTTTATTGTTTTGGAGATTTTACATTGCATTTCAGCCCTTAATTTAAGTAATGGTATTTATGGAAATATTTTCGTTGGGAAAAATTACCAACATTTTTATGCATGCTGAAATGATAATTTTTAATTGCATCCGCTTCCGTTCGGTGATAGATAGAAAGATGCATTTGTTTTGAAACTCATGTGAATGGGCCACGAAAGATAGGAGAATCGTTTGCTTTTGTATTTCATCAGCGCCTTTTTTAAATATTTAAAAATACTAATTATTGTAACGATATAGAATGAAGTGGCATTATTCAAAAACATCGAAAAATTTGTATATTTTATTTAATTTAATAAAAAAACTACCAGTTCCTCGTTCTGTGTAGGCAAGAAAGATGCAGTTTTTATTTAATTATTAGTGAGAAATGCCATTTACTAGCTTTGACAAGCAATCCATTAATAGTTTGAGGGGACCATTTAATCCAATGGATCGATTTTGATCATTCACGAACCTGATCCTACTTTACATGTCTAAAGTACGTCATCAAAATTTCAACTTACTATCTCTTTTCGTTTTTGAGTTATCTTGTTCACGGACGGACAGACGGACATGCGGAAATTGACTACTTAGATGATTCTATGAACATCTCTAACAAAATTTTGTTTGTGCAGTCAATATTTTCTAGCGTTACAAACTTTAATATACTCTGACATATTATGTATGTCGAGTATAAAAATAAACCGAACCCGCCAGAAAATCTAAAGATCAAATCTCTCCGATACTGAATACTAATAAAATTATAAATATATTGATACCTTGAAATCACAAGTTTATTATGCATCTATTTATCTTGATGTAACTTAATATTCTAAAAAAACTTAATCTTTCTCAATAAAAAAAAAAAACAAAATGATCATAAACGGTACTTCACACACAACAAAATAAAAAGTGTGTATCCATTTTTATTTATGCTTGGATCATAATGCTGCGTGTGTGTGAGACTGTAAGAGTCATATTATGTTTTTATATGAAATAATGCATTCATTATTAAGTCATTCTGGCGTGTGTTGGCGCTGGCTGATATCAATATCTACTGGAAGTCACCTTCATCAAAATATTACACTTTTGTTTTTATAAATAAAACTCCTAATTATGTACTCATTCATGAAAAAATCGCAGAGGAACACTGCTTTCTTCAGATGATTATTCAATTATTCCTTTATGTGAAGGAACTTAGATCAATCAATTTTCTTTTTATATTTGGCCGGTCACCACAGATGAAGACAGGCGACTAGCTTATTTAAAGTTATCATTCTCAGTCTGCCCCATCACTCATTTGTGACAAAGATTTGAATTGGTTAAGACCTCATGCGTTTTAGCGGTTTCTTTCAGGAAATTACAAGAGTTTATTAACAGAGAACCGCTACTGCGGTCTCTTAAAAGCTAGACCTTTTGGTTCTCTGTACCCTCTTTCAGACATCTCAACAGAATGCAAAGATGCCTTCTAGCACAAGGTGACAATTGTATTGTCATTATGATGTTGGTGGAATTACTTACCAATTATTTTGTTCTTATTTAAGTGAAGACAGTGTGATCAATCAACGGCACCTTTTTCTATTTTTAAATTTGTTCAAACTACCACTGCTGGGATTCGAACCCGAAACTTTTAATTTAAGTATTTAAATGGGTGAAGGCATTATTAATTTTTATTTATATTGATTTTATGTCGAATATTTTTGATAAGGCCACATTGTACATGTATAGAATATACACAGTATTATTATGAAATAGTAATAATAGTTTGAAGTGGTGTCATTATTATATTCCAAGGACATAGTGTTTATATATGCGCTATTATAAACCAATACCACACCTAGCCACCATCATTCGTAGTATCTATCTATCGGCTTTATAATAAAATGTGCAGTACTTTAAACATATATTATTGTTATATAATACATACGCCCGCTGCTGTTTAGTTTTCATTCTTTGTTTGATTTGCTATTTTTATTATTATAATGTGTATTGTGTATTATGTCCAGTTCGCTTGCTTGGTTTTGCGCTACAGAGAATTAAAGGCGTCGTCATGGCACGCTTGTTTTAATCACAGAGGCGAACTTTGAATTTCAATATACACTTCATAATAAACAAAAACAGGAATGCCCAAATGATATCTTCTGCATTTTTTGAAAACTCGTTGCACTCTTTTTGAGACCAAGCTGAATATAAGTATGTGCAAGTTGATTTTATATATAAATGAAATTTTTGATTTCTGCTATGGGTCAAATATTTTCCTAGAAAGAAAATTTTGGACAAAAACGTTCCATACTGAATTCAGGGATATTTCTATAGAATAAATGCATTTATTTACCTGCAGCATTCTATATGATGTACAGATGATTCGCCACTGTGAAATCGCTTGATTTTGCATCTAAATGCATATGCATGCATTATTTTATTGTGACTTATTTACTACTAGAATACATCTTACATTTACATTACCTAAGCTACTTTACAATCAATCTAAATATCCGCTTTACTATTATTATTATTTTATTCCATTGTAATTGTATTTTTATTTTTATTTTTTCAAAAAAACCATTTACTGCATGTGAATTTCTCAAATCACTTTCATGTATGTGTGTGTAATTTTATTTAGGTAAGTTACAATGCACCACACCTGAATTTATTTCATACAACGTAAAAGGTCACTCAAGTTTAGTTTCTAATATTGCTACTGTATGACAGACAGCAGGGTGCGTTCGTTGTTGCAATCATAATGGCATCCATATGTCAAAAAATTATAAAAGTAGAACATTCTAATAAAGTGGATTATAACGAAATTACGTACAAAATCGCAGAGTGTTTATAAAGAAAAGAATTCAAATTTCTACATAAAACTTACATTTTCTTTCTTTAATCCTATTTCTTGAATTTTTAGACGATTATAGCCAAAAAAATTTAACCGGGTGACTCATCTCGAAGTGTACGTTGTATATCTTCGATTGTGAGTTGAATAGTCACCTTCGAATATTAATTAAATATTTGTAATGGGGTAGTGGAAGTCTACCTCGAATAATGTATGAAGAGACTGCATTCATCCTCTCAAAACAAATTAGAACCTTCCTATGCAAATAACTCAAGTTTCTGCCAGTGTTTCAGAAAATCAACTGCTACTATTTCTTTTGTTAATGAATCTCTATATGGGCTATTATACATTAGTACAGAAATTTCATAAGAGGAATATTTGAAGGGAAGCTGACGAGGAAAGCTCTCATGGCGTTTAGTGTCGCCATCAGAAAATACTTGGTCAATTAACAAAAACAAAAAGATAGTTCAATACGCTATTAAATTTTTCTCCATGAGTAGTAGAGACCTTAAGTCACAGAGCAGCAGATAATGGATTCTCTTTTCCTGATCCAGCTTCTATCTCGATCCAGAATACTAGGTTAAACCACAAAAATGTAGAAATATATTCCAGTATCTATTGAATCAAAACAATTTTCGAATCTAAACCGTTATACATGTTGAGATGTACTTCGAGTATGAATTTTGAAAATACCAAATTTCGATCTCCCATTTTTTATAAAAAACCGGATGCTTTTGTTTCAGATCTGGTTTAGTAACGATTACACAAACAACTTTTGGAGCGTTTTGTTCAAAACAGTACAAAGCAGTAACCGAAAAATTATGCCTGCAAATAATTGGCAAACCATGTCTAAGTACATTCGTATTGTATTTAATTACACCTTTATTTAATCCGATATGCCCCCATTTAACTTATATGCTGTGAACCAGGATACGATGGCAAGTATGGAAGTTCAGTTTACCCGATCCAGATATGCAACCATTTCTTGACGATAGTTGAAGGACGGCATAGTTTGCAATAATAATAAAAGTGATTTAATGAGTACCTCCAGATACCACAAGTTAAATCGTATTCATTATACCGATTAATAGTTTCTTTCATCAGAATTATTATTATACACCTAAATGTTATAAATATATGAAGGTAAATATAATTATTACTATCGTGTATTGTATTGTAATTCATTGCAAACAAACATGTAATGCGGTCGTCACAGAAAGTGTATAAAGACACTGCACAGTCAGCCTGCCAGCCTCTACTTGCAATTGCACTTACGTTGTTTAATATTGTCGGTACTTCTTTCACATTTAACACTTGTATAAATAATCATACAGAAAGATATGTATTTTTATTATATGTGCAGTGTTCAACAATTTATTTAGATTAAGGCCTGGCCCAAATAAATGTTTCGAATTGTCTTAGAGCAAGGCTTGTGTATTACAAATTGCATATTTGGAATTCTTAATATGGGAGAGATTTTTTGGAAGTAAATTAAATTACATTACATTAATATTCAGAAAGTTACTTGTGCGATTTTTCTATAGGGAAGATAACAAAAATTGGCTATTTTATCCATCAAAATGTTAAACTAGACTCAATACCAAACCAAATTCGACAATTAAATTAAAATTGATTAAAAAACGAATAAGTTATAAGCTCTTAAAGATTGTTATAAGCTCTTCAAAAGTTTTATGGGTGATTCTGCGAAAATTGATCATTTTCTATAGAAAAATCGCACAAGCAATTTTCTGAATATTAATGTAATGTATATAACATTTTTATTCACAACCAACACATTTGTACATAATAGTAACATTATTTATCTTAAATTTTGAAGTAAAGTGTATATAAGTGCCATGGACATCGATAGGATGGCTCTTATGTATTCTCACTATGGAGATGGACATTTTGGGTATTTTTTAAGATAGTTAAAAAATAACTTAAACTTAATGTTCGTGAACTAAGGACGCTTAAATTGAAGTGATAAAAGAATTTGTTCATCTTTTGTATTAAAAAACCAGAGGACAAATCAAATTCCATGGCTATAACAGTCATGCATTGCTACTATTTAAATGATTAATATCATTCTGAAACGATGTTTGTCACGAAAGACATTGTCATTGCGTTAAATCTTAATAATTTAAGTTATAGTTATCACGCAACTGTGTAGCTTTTTCTAATTTTGCTCCCAACTGGCTTCATCTTAAAAGTGAATTACCCCTCGTAAGTTTTAATAATAAACAATGTATCAATGTGAAATTTTCTATTTTCATAAATAAGACTTACTTTTCTCTGGTCTTAGTTACTAAGTTACTATTAAAATCTAGGACTCTCGGAAATTTCAGTCTTGATGAAACATTACAAAGCATGAAATTATATTCTATTAGGGCTTCTTAAATTATGAAGAGAGCAAAAATAAGTAAAATTTAAGAAACAAAACAACACTAAAAGCAAAATCGTGAAAAATTTCCAATATTACGAATTAGAATATACTTTTCCATACAAAATTTTATCCTTTCCTGAAGAGTGTAAAGGAGGTGCGTGGTCTAAAATCTAATGGCCACGGTTAAAATATTTCATGTGGTTATGAAACCAGAATCCTAATTTAGTGTCAATTTTTTTCTGGACGATCTAGGACAAAAGGACGACCCGTAATAATATGCAAAATCAAAATACACTGTAAAATTAAAACACACTGTCAATTGATTATTTTGAAAAAAAATAAAATAAACTTTACAAAAGTTATTTTCAATAGACATAAACAATATTGTTATTTTATCCCAGTCAGCTGTCTTCACTTCAAGTAGTATGAATTTAATTTAATGTAAAATGCATTATTTGTTTTACTTAGTCTGTATGACATAGACCTCAAGAAGTATATAAACGTCAATCTGGAAATTCTCCAAATATCTTTTTTTTGTTTTTATAAATATTATTTGAACGATGCCAAATTTAAATTATTTTTTAAATAATGTTGTGAATGTTAACTATTTTTATGTAGTAAATAATTTTTTTTAAATATTTTTTAATTGGAATTTTTTAATGATTGTAAACAAAAGCAAATAAAGAAAATTTCCTTCTTTCAACAGAAGACAATTAAATTAAAATATAAATATTTAAAAACTTGTATAGATACTCCTTATTTCAGGTGAAATGTTATTATATTCTGATAATTTCATTTTTTATTTATGTAATTAAACCATTAATTTATAGGCATAGGGATTTGTTATCAAGCTACTCATATCTACTATAGAGTCAAGTTTCGTAATTTTCTTTACATATTTTTGCAAAAATGAAAATATTATTTCAAAGAGGAAGAATTCAATCCTCGAAACGAAAAAGATGCTTTAGCTATAAATGAAAAAGATGTTTTTTCAAATTGATAGAGTATTATAGTTTGAGTCAGAATTATGAAAAATGTACATAAAACTTGTTCAGAGAAAATTTAAAATATCTCCCGGACGTTTCAATAAATAATTACTGTCCATACTAGAGGGGGAAGGGCTATATTTAGACTGCATGGATATTGAGGTTCTAAAAATGCTGAAAATGGAACTATGTATTCCATTACCGATTTATTGTGGCAAAGAATTAACGATTGTTTTATTTATCTTATTCATGAATTGAACTTGATAGTCGTTTAAATTAAAGACAAAGTATAGAAAAATGATATTAAAATCGATAAATGATTTTAATATTAATTTTTTGTTCTAGCAAGTACAACGAAAGGTTAATAATATTCGTATATTCGTATCAAATAAAAATATCTTTGACGGCAATCAGCTTTCAGTAAATTCCATTAATTTTAGCTTAAATAAAATTGTCGAAAAAAGCCAAAAATCCAAAAAACAAAAACAATTTAATTTACCTTACTTTAAAATAATGCAATATTTAAAATACGGTACCATCTTTAACGAGATTACTACAATGAAAAAACAAATTTTTATATTCCAAAAAAATTACTACTAATAGTAAATATCTAGAAAGATAATAAATTTTGGTCTGAATTTAAAACAATAACCAATAACCATAGTTGAGTATATTCTTCGAATGATTATAAATTTTAGACGTTAGCTTTCAAATACCTAAAATGAAATATAATATGTAAACATTAAAAATTTCGTAATAAAAATAATATTCAGATAATAATTATTAAAATAATATAATATTCTGCAATAATATATTGTACATATTAAACATATAAATTTACATTATACGATTATACTGGGTGTAAAAAAATTAGAATTAAATCAAGAGAATTAGGTACTTGAAAAATAACTATTTTAGAAAAAACAAGTTAACGTTTAAACATGTTTTGATCATTAGAATTCCCAGCCCATTCAGTTGCAAATGTTGATTATATGTGTTACAGTATTATAATTATATGTGTTTACTTACTGCATTTGAGGGGAGATTGTGGCCATCTAAGAAGTTACGAAAAAGTGTTTCATACAAAGGTTGTTTGTTTTGAAAAAACGAACAATTTTTGAATTTATCATCCGCCTTTTATAGTTTAAAAGTTGTTTAACTTAAACAGTGTGATTCTATGAAAATCTACCAATAATTTGTCAATTTTATTTAATTCTCAAATATTATAAATTGGTACAAATCATTTAACTCTTCAATTTTTAACTCTAAATTTAACCTTCAAATGACCTTTCGACTCAATTTTATCTTAAAACATCTTTCAACGTACGATTATTTACACGATGAAACTCTGACCCAAAAAAGGATGGTTCCATTTGAAATTTTTATGCTTGGTGCAAAACTACCTTGAAAGTCGACTTTTTTGGATTTTTTGGCCGACCGCGGTGTCTCGGTCTTTTTTTAACACTCAGTATAATATACTAAAACGTATACCTATAATGTATATGAATGCATACCTTTCGTATTAATATATAAATCATTAAATATTGTCATAAATGCTATGAATGTTGTTTGACTGCTAATCTGTCAAGTTAAATCAAGTTCGCCTACACAACATTATTATTATTATTATCCACATACATAACATAAACTTTGGCTGACATCAGAATTTAGCTCACCTCTAAATCGTTTTGTTGTTATTTTTATTATACTTGTAGTCAATTAAAACGAAAGAATCTCTGTTGAATATTAAAATTTTAATTAAAATATCTTCTTCATCATTGAAATCGACGAAAAATAGACATTCGTTTTATGTGAATTCTTTGAATTATTATCTATTATAATTACCAAACTATTGATGGGCGGACTCTCATGGATTCTTTAGATTCATTTCAAGGATTTTGTTAACTAAGCGGGATTATTTTGCCCGGCAAGTAGTAAGACAAAGTTTGCATAGTCTGACACTCTGAAAACAGCCATTTTCAGGTTGTCAAACAATGGACATCGAGTTTTATCATGTAACTTATTCCCATTACAATAACAAAAAGCGAATATTTGTAAATTTGGAGCTTGCTAGCGTAATCAAAAATGTTTGTGGCTCCGAAAAAAAAAACGACCAAATTTTCTGAGGTAAGAATTGTTACGCTATTCATCATTCAGCCAGATACGAAATTCTAAGCTAAATGCTTAATATCTCGAAAAACACCGCTGGGCTTCATATTTTTCATAAATTTACCATATACCGTTACAGTTTACGAAAAACGATGTTAAATTATACTAATATCAAATATTACAATTTTTATACATACATACATAAAAATATTAACGTTGATAACAAATACATTGATACACATATGATGTTTGTGTTGTGTTAGTCAACATATTTGATTTGCTATACTTTGTTAATTTTAAATTTAATAAGGTATATATAAAAATTGTAATATTCTAAGTATATTTTAACATTGATTTCCGTATATCAAGAGATTCTAAAAAGTGTGTATGTAAATTTAACAAATAAACTGATTGAAGAAAAATGGAAATTCATAAACGAACATTTGAAAACTTAAACAAATGATTTCACATTTTTATAAATAATTTAAATATTATAAATTTACAATAGAAACTGACTGTATAGAAAAAAATTCCATTTAATTAAATAATTCATAATAATTGTAACCAAAATACTTCCTCGTTCTTCTAATGATCATTCGTAAAAGTAAAAACTAGCAATATAGACATAATCAATATATATATATATATATATATATATATATATATATTATAATAATAAAATTCAAGTAATCGATGTAAATATATTTTATTTATTTATTTTAATTGTAGATAGATACTTAGAAAGTACACTCTAATTAATATTAAATTGATTTATAAAAGTATTTTATTTAAAACTATTGATGGTTTTTTACAAGGCTACGCAAAAGTTTGAAAACTATATCACTTTATTTACAAAAATCAAAATCGAATATAGATTAAACAAAAATCCACGTTTATATGATTAATTTAGAATTTTATTTATTCATTTTACTTTTTCACTATTATAGTCTTTTTTTTATCATGGACCAAGTGTACTACCCTGTTATATTCCTATAAAAAAGTTGTCTTTTTACATAGAAATGCATCAATTTCAATAAAAATTGCAATATATATTGGAATATAAAGTTGCAAGAACTCAATTTGGAATAAAATTAAACATAGATGTAGCTCAAAGATTGAAATACCATACAAAAAAATTTTATTCCAATCGGAGCCAAGATTAAAAGGATTTTTTCGATTGGAAAGGATAAACATACCACTCAAATTATTGTAAATATTACCGTAAATAAGTAAATCTGTCCTAACAAATAAGTGAAGACATCAGTTGTTTAAATATCTGGTACATGGTTGAGTATCAATATTGAAATATTTATAATTATTAACATTATTAATTTATGAAATAAATTAATTGTATAAAATCGATAATCAATCGCATAATCAATTTATTATTAAAGTTATATTGACGGTAAATTGATAACTTTCAACAAATCTTAGCATTCAAAGTCTTAGACTAAATTTAATATAGTCTATTATGTATTTTATATATTTAAAAATGTTATTTTATACTGCAAAAAGTTATTATATAGGCTAAAGAGATGTGAGCGAAAAAGTAATTCAGAGGATAATAGATACTTTTTTTCTTAGATTTTTCGTAAAACTTTTGTATGATTTTGTATCAGAAAGATATATAACATAACATTTTAAGAATGAAATGAATTAATCGTTGTTACAAATGTCGTATTTACTTGAAAATCAAATGTACAAATATGTACAATGTTATATATTATTGTATATATTAGTTACATGATTCGTATTATTATTAACTTGATAACTGTAATATTAATATTATTATTATGTATTGAAACTAATTTAATAAATGACTTCCGTTGTCATCTATTTATATTGAAATTAGCGAAATAATTAATTAATATTTTAATTGTCATGTTCAATTAGTTCTCTGTATATGTTGACATTCAACATTCAACATAATAGCCAATAGAGATGTTGATTGATTAATCTTTTTCAATAAATTTATATAAATGCCAAATGATGGAGTTTAATTAATCAGTTTCATATTTGGTATATTTGATTGACAAGAATCAGTAACTTATTTGTAGAAAATTTCTTTTGAATATTAAAATTATCATTTCTTTTGAATACTTATAAAAATCGTTAGTAGCAAAATTCTGTTTTGTTATAAATATTGAACTTACAGAAAATTTTCAAGTAATAGGCTAGTTGAGCAAATTTTGTTATTATATTAAAATGATAATACTAATTACCATTTTTTTTTGTGGAATTTTAATTTTTAAAAAATCTGATTTTTTTAAAACATGAAAACCGCATCTGGCGTTTTCAAATTTGCAGAACATCGAATTACCGTCACGTTTCTAAAGTCAATAATAAAAGTAACAAGTTACACTGAATCTATGAAGTTTTTTGTAACTTCGCCATATTCTTATTTATTTATTTTTCATATATTGTATGAAAAATAGCTTACATGTTTTAAAAATTAGAATATTAATATGAAATTAACCACAAGTGTTTTGGAAAAATGAATCCTTTCAGAATTGATAAATTTGACAAATTTTTAATATGTTTTCCAGAAAACTCGTTGAGTCACATGCAAATAAGAAATAAGTTTATTGAATGATAATAAAAATTTAAAAATAAAATCCGATTAAAAGATCCTACATGTCTTTGGGATATATTTTTGCAATAAAAATATATTAATTTAATACCTATCACGTTTATCATAAAGTTTTATATAGAAAATTTTACAATACTAAAATACTGCCACGTTTTGCAATAAAAAAAATATGTAAATTCGTACACAAATCACAATCAATTAGCAATTTTATAACTTTTGATACAAAACATCTGATAAGAAATGATTTTACCACACACAACACTGAAAAATTTCCAAATGATTTGCCTTTGTCTTAATGTATACATGTAAAATGCTTTGCCCTGAATGACTAACTGATCAATACTGAGCCAAAGCCGTTGACCGTAGAGACCAAAAACTTGTGTTGTAGAATGTGTTCTTTCTATGACATCCGATAAAAATTTTCTACTACTAATGGGGTGAAAATTTCGGGCAAAGTTTGTATGGATCAACGTGATTTCTTGGTCCAATATATTACAAATTTTGCATGCAACCGATGTAATACCGTTTGATAAAATAAGAAAATTGATTTTCAAACTTTTTCTGTGAAAATTGTCACAGCGTGACAGGATCTGCTAAAATTTTCGTAACTGTTCAATTCATACTCAGTCTTGTCAAGCACTTTTAAATTCAATATCATAGAAATGACTTAAAACCGTTATCCCAAGTGTTTGAAGGAGCTTCACTTATTGAGATAAGTTCAATTAGCTTAAAAACCTTCAATATCTATTCATTTTAATCGTGGATGTATTTTTTTTTTTAAATTCAAATTAATTATTTTATATTTTTTTATTCAAATAATTAATGAAGCTTATAATAATTTAACTAATATTTGAATCAAATATGCAAAATATACATCTAAAATTACATATTTTAAATAGGTCCATTTCATTTAAACAATAGAATTTAGATTATTAAAATGTCATTTAATATATGTATCACAAAACGATCATGGTATCATTAATAAAAAACAATACTTTAATAATATTTAATACACAAAGTTTTTGTAGTATTGAGAAAACTTCACACACTACGCTTTACATACAACTTCTGAATAGATTGGTTTATTTACTCAGAAAAAACGAGAAACTTTTATGAAATTTTTTAAGAAATGTAAAAAGTAAACAATTTGATCAATTAAAAAATTTGGCTGAAGTCTCAGAACCATTTATTAGAGATTGTCTGACCATTTTTAAATGTATAATGTCTTCTGTTTTGTATTATAATGAATAAAGTTCAAAAACGTTGGACGTAGGACTTAACGCAAATTTTACTCTTTCCTTGTGTGCATTCATTGAGTCAAAGTAGAAATAAAACGTTGTTTGAAATTTTGTGTGACGAAACAATTGGAAATATTTCACTTCGATATTAACGTTTAAAAATTTAATAACATTTATAAAATTGTTAACAATACACGTTTGCAAATAAATGTTCAAATAATTTATTATTGTTCAAATAAAACTTTATTCAAAATAGTTAGCATGTTAAATTGTTACATATTGTTTATACAATTATTTATTATACAATAAATAAACATTTTTAAATTACATAAAACTACTATTATGTAAAAAAAAAAAACAACATTTGATTAAATATTTCTCATTGATATAAAATTCGTCATATTAATTCCATTCAAAAAATTAGAATTGTAAATTAAAAATTGACATTTAAGAAATAAATTTTAATTGCTCATGTATGATTCGTGATAAAGTTACCACAAATATATGAAAACAATATTTTATGTAGAATCTTACCAAATAATATTCAATATATATGCAATTTTTCTCAATAGAACCATACCTGAAACAAAAATAAAAATGATAAAAATTTTATTGCAAAGGTACATTCATTGGATACAAATAACATAATATATACATAAAATCTCTGATTGAAAACGTACGTGAACTTATTATCCAGTTCGAAGGACCAGAGCATTTTTTCTTTTATATTTTAATAAGAAATTTAATTATAAATAAATTTAGGACTCTCGATAAAAGGAAGAGCTTCTACAGTTTGTTATATTCAGAATATCAAATTATGTAAACATTCGATGTAAGTTCGAAGTATATATAGAAAATGAACATCTACTTATTATTCGGTTCGAAGGACCAACATACATTTTTAGTAAAAATATAATGATATAAGACGTTTGCTATGCCAAATGTAAAAAAAAAACATATTTCGCTAGTTTGACTGCTCATTAGACTCACAAAGAGTTAAAAAATTAGTAAAAATCTTTCAATATTGTCCTTTATGACTATTTATGCATCATACACAATTCTCAAAAAAATTATGATATTAACCATAGAAAATTAATGTTTATTGCAAAAAGCAATTTATGGAATTTTAAGCATTATATACTGTTAAATCTGAAAAGGGATAAATTTGCATCTTTAACATTCCTTTGGTAATGTTACCATCCCGATAAATAGCATTTTAGTATGTTTAAATATATTTAATACCTGTAAGTTTGCTAGACATATTTTTTCTAATATAATTAAAAACAAAAGTCAAATGAATAATGCAATAAAATGTTTTCCAAGAAATACTAGGACATCTTAACACAGGTAAAACCACACACATGAATACATTTAAATAAATAAATAAATAGTATATATATCATATGATTGTAATGTATAATGTTCTTTCTTAAATATGTAGAAAATTAATAACAATTATTTTATACATTTTATTCTAACACACATGTGAAACGGTTATATATGGCGCCACAAATAATAAGATGATAAAAAAAAATTACATTTAATATTAAATATAAGGCGTTGTCAACAAATTAAATAAATATATGTTATAATAAATTGTTTCATTTGTTAATAACAATTTTTTTTTTGAAATAAAATTATCTCTTAAATTAGCAAGCAATGTTTATGTTTTTTTGTTATAAAAGTTTATTGTTCACGTTTATTATAACTGTCAAGTACTGTTAATTGAAACAAAAAAAAATTAAATTTCATATGATAATGTAATTTGCTTGTAGTTAGAAGATTTATTAAGAATTATGGTAAAATTTGGTGTACTGAAAGTAACAAAGGTTAATGATCATTTTTTGTTTTTGTGAGTGGTCAGTAGAAATAGGCGTTGGCCTCGATTTTTTTTTTCACATTCATTATCGATTTTTATAATGTTAAAGATTAGATTTATTGTTGATTACGAAAAGCAGTTTGAAGGGTCAGAAGATGTATTTTAAAAGTATGTGTTACGTAAAAGATATGCATGAAGTGGCAAGACTCCTAGTCATACCTTATGGAATAACTTTGTTTAAGTGTCCAACTTTGTTAGCGAGGGAAAAATACCCAAAACACAATATTCGAAATTAAGATAACTTTGAAAGGAAATCTTATAATTTATTTTGCCATACATATTTTGGTCCTTCGACCGGAATTTTTATTTAACGTTCTTATAAATTCATTGAATATTGACGGTTCATGATTTGCAAACATGATGAGTCTAATGACTCGCAATAATCTATAGAAAAGTTTTATTATAAATGTAATTTTTAAAAAAATGTGGTAACATTTTTCTGCTTAGTTCAAAAGTATTTTGTTTGCAAAATTATCAAGAAAATTGCAAGAAATTTCCAAAATGATCGGCAACCCGTGGGAATGTTTTATAAATATTTTAGTAAATTCTTAATGTTGGAAATATTTCGAATATAAAAACAAAATTCCAGAAAGATAACATTGAAAATATGAATAATACAAACATTTTTTAAAGATTTTTTAATGGAAAATATTTTTAAAACTTGTATTTTGTGTCCTCGAAAGGCTCAATTAAATTTAAATAAGTGTGAATGAGTATAAAGAATATGAATGATTTTTCTAGCTTCGACAGATAAGATTAAAAGGAATTTTTTTGCGAATATTTTTATAATGAATTGAAATGAGTCATGTATTAAACTAATGTATTAAATTATCAAAAAAATTTAATTTGATATGGATATATATGCAAATTGATTGCACAAGAAGAAGAAATTGTTTCAGTCTTTCGAATAATTGTAATCGATAATAATAACATACAATTCAAACAAAAACCTTGTTATAAATGACTGAAACTTATGAATTAAAATTGAAAATGACCAAGTTGGAATCATATTCTCTAACTGATTACAATATGGAACAAATCAAATGGAATTATAAATCTATTGTAATAGAAATAAACATCGTAAATAAATGTAACACTAAATTTAATGCACAATTGTTTTAATTTGAGCATAAAATGTAGTTTTATAAATAATTTTAATTTCCTTCTATTATTATTGATAAGAAAAGTGATTATAAACTTTAGTTGGTTTCATATTTCCTTATTGTTTTTTTTTTTTGCTTTTGTATTTTATAAACCGGAATGTCGCGACTAAAAGTTATAAAATCACAATTATAAATATACGTCCAAACACTACTACTTTTTAATTACAATCATATTAAAATTACAAATTTTAAGATTGTCTGAATTAAGGTAGTTTATTTATGACAGTCGAAGCTAAATATACTCAATCATCAAAAATTATAATGACAATGATATTTAACAAAAATCAGATTTTATTTTTCTATTTGTCATACGAATCACTACATCTATGCATTGCCTTACCCCTAAATTTTACTTGAGAACTTTCGAATCAGTAAAAGTAAGACTGCAAACTTTATGCATTTTAAACATAGTCAAAGATCTTAAGTTTCGTATAGTCCTTTGTTTCATCAACATTTCTCGATGATACAAAAATCTTCTCTTTTATTATTGATACAAAAAAAATTTTACTTTAGAAAACACATTTTTTGGGCTCAAACCACAATTTAATTATGGATTTTTGGTGTAGGTACAACGGATATCAAGACATAACTTAAAATTACAAATGAATCTTTGAATAGACCATTTTATAAATAACAATTAATACATATAACAATATCGATTGATTTTGTTTAGATAAATATCGTGTAGGTTTTTGTTCAATTGATGTATAGAATAATTTAATTGTTTTGTAACGGTTCCGTAATGCTTGATATTGTTGATATGGTTTGGTAGTTATTGTTCAATGTATTGAATCTATTTCTGGTGTGTGTTTTTAATATCAAACAAAAATATAAATGTTTTATTTATTTACGTGGGTGTCGACAACTAAATAAACATCTAATAGAAAATTTTCTCATGATTTTAGTTTTTAAAGAAGCACGCCTGCGATCGGCACACGAGTGCTGAAATAATATATTTGTCAAAACTATAAATTGAAAAAAGTACATTTTGGTTGGAAAAACGGTTCAGGTTAGCTTCTGATAAATTTTATTAACAGCCCGCTTTTCGAATTTTATTTCTTATCTAAATATTTCGCTCAGTCATCCAGTTAGGATTAAAACACCACCATCTAGTTAGGATTTAAAGATTTATCGTTCCATTTTATTATTTTATACAGATGAAATGAAACAAGTTTTGAACGTAGTAGTCGAAATTCAGTATTTCCGGGATTTTTTTTTGAGAACACAATAGCTAAGGAACATAAAACTAAGAATTTTATGCTGTTTAGATTCATTATTTCTAAGCATAGTTTAAACTTCTCAGGCACAATTTGTGTGTACATTTTGTTTATAGATGAAATTGTAAATTAATTGAAAACAAATGCTTAAGAAATTTGTATTTGTTGGTCCTTCGACAATCTTTCCTTGATGAACGATGATTCATTTTCTTAATAATAAATTTTCATGAAATTTTAATTTTGAGATCACAGTTGTGTATGCGAAAATCTAAAAGTTTTTCAATAAAACGTGTTTCTTGGTTTTATTTTTCTTGGTAAATTTCGAATTACTAGAAATGAAATATCATTATTGCAAGGTCCACTATCTTTTGGTTTAATATCAGTTGGAAAAATAATAATTACAAGCCATTTTCTTAATTACTCAATTTTCCAAATAAATTTTCGAAATATGTTTATTTTTTTATCTAGTTTTAAAAATCTACAGCACAATTCCATTATTGAATTACAATTCAATAACGGTGTAGTTAGCAGTCAATTATTTCTTTTGATTGAACAGAACAAGTATATTCACACCATAGAAGAAACAAAAATCTCACAGACAAAAGCTCACCTGTGTTCATGATTCAATAATAAAGAATTCTACACGATTTACACATATTATAATGCACACATAAAAACTCACAAATTATTCACACGTTTTTTTTTTTTTGAAGTATTTAGTCATACATAATAAATACGTAAATGTACATTATTTGAATAAATAAATATAAACTTGTAATATAAAATAAAAATTTGCATATAAAAAAGGAAGTGATTAAACAAAAAAATACGTACCGTGTTTAATTTCAACTCTTAAGATAACATTTACGAAAAATTTATTATAAATTAATATTTGGGATTTCTTATTTTATGCCTTGCAATGGAGTTGGATATATTCATTAATCAGCTTCCAAGTGAGATAGTTTGGATTTTTTTCTGATGTAAAATTTATAAAAAATACAAAACCAATAATAAACTAAGAACTTTCTCGTAATAGGAATATGTCAGGAACGCCTTCATCTAATCAGTTGCTGTTTGAATATGAGAACAATTTTTTTATACAGTTCAAATACATAATTTCATAACTCAAGTTCCCGAACGTTGATAAACATAAAAGTGTTCTTTTCGAAAAAAAGACTTTTTAGGTTATTTCATATAAAAGAATTTAGATATTAATGATGGAGCCATTGTAAATAGAAAATTTATTCGTTCCAATGATAGATAGGTCTACATTGTATTGGTGACATTGGGCTAAGATAAAACCAGAATAAAATCAAAGTAGGAATTAAAAAATTAAAACATAACGCCACTCGGAGACCATCGAACACGTTCGTGCATTATTATTATCAGAACTGGAGTATTAATAATAAATAAATACCTGTTATCCGGCACGAAGGACCAAAACTACAGTAAAGTAGAAATAAATAATGAATAATGAATGTACTTTTATTGAATTTGTAACAAACATTTGGCGGCATTATTTTAACTATAGAGCACAGTACGAATATGAACTTTAATGAATAAGACGACTATATGCATAATAAATAAACAAAGTTTTGAAATCTTTTGAAATTTAATAACAATAATAATAATAATAATAATTGTGTATAGTTTATTCAAAAACAGGCATCTTATGTTTTTAATGTTTTCATATGCAAATATTAACGATGAAGTATATATTATTATGATTATTATTAGGAATGTGAAGTATAATGAATATTATATTCTATATTATACAATAATATATTGAATGGTTTTAAAGAGTATTTCTACTCTGTAATTATATTATAGTCCAAATACTTTTTTGATCAAAGAATTTACAAACCTGCAGATATTGATTTGTATCAAAACTTTTATTTAAAAAACTGTGAAAATAATCGAAAGCTGCAAGTAAATTTTTCTAAAATTGGGATTTGTAAAATATGAATATGATTTTAGATAAAAAATAAGAGATAAGTTCAAGCAAATACTTAAAATACTAAAAGGAAAATTAAAGTCACAATGATAAACGATGTACAGTTCAAACATAAATTTTTCAAAGGATTGTACCTTACAGAAAGTCAAAATCCTTTTTTTTTTTAAAAAAACATCTTCATTCGAAATTTATAAAAAAAAAAGTACTTAGAATCGATTTTCTACTATGAAGAATTTAAACCATTATCTAGACATGCATTTAACAAATTTGAGCGATAAATAATTACCCAAGTGTAATAAAATTGAGTGTATGTAGCCTGAACAAACAAACGAAAAATAGAACGGTTAATTTTACAGGAAAAATATTCCAATACTTCCAATATATACTCCTGGAATAACTTAAAGGAAAAAACTTGCAAATTTCTTAGTCATTTTGGAACAGTTGTATCTCGCTTTAAAAGGAACCCATGAGTATGAAGAGTTCATTATTTTAAGGTTTTGATTTTAACAAAATCTTAAAAGAAGTCACGAAAAAGAAATTTGTACAGTAAACCTGTAAATTTAATGGGTTTTTAGTAAGTTTACACCTAATTTACACCTGTTGGTGAAACCAAAAATGTAGAGTATGACTTTTACATCGAAATATACCCATGATAAATAAGCCTTTAGATTTTCAAATTGATTTAATAAACTGTTTTTCGGATTCAAATGTTTTTTCATTATTAAAATTAATTTAAAAAACCTATAGATTTTATAGTTTTTTGATAAATGTTGTTTTTTGGTCAAATTACACCTGTTGGCGCAAGCCAAACTGTAAAACCCACAATAAGCCTGTAGATTTTCAAAAGGATCTATTAAACCGTTTTGCTGAGTCAAATAATTTTAGCAAAGAATTAAAGAATAAAATTATTGAAAAAAATTATGGATTTATGGTGTTCTTATTAATAAGGTCAACGAGAACCTTAAATCAGTGCTGTTTAACATTCCCAAAAATTTGCCAATGATTCGAACATGTGTTCAAGCATAAAGTTTAAGAAGCAATAAAGTAAGCAATAAAATTGATCATAAACGGTTTTCACTGTATTTTGATTCATATAATGTTTTGAGATGATGTTGTTTTCTTTGGGAAAATTAATTTTTTTTTCTAGTGTTTTTATAAAATGAATATTAAATGAGCATGTAATATATATTTAATGTTTTTATATTGAAATCGTGCTTTACATCTTAGTTCCACATAGTGCATGCATACGATTTATATATGCATGTGTAAGTAAGTACCTTTAGCTATAGGTAGGTACATTCAAATAGCTTATATTGCAAATACAATAATATTTTAAATGCATTGAATGCATAGGTTTATAAGTAATATGTTTAGCTAAAAACGCATATAGTAATCTCATATCAACATTGTCATCATGCAATCTAATACCTGCAGAATCTAGAATCTAGATGGTTTATCAATTTTTGAAATATTATGGTGAAGTTTATTGAGAACAAGTTGTTATCTGACCGTTCTTCAAAATTAATGTTTAAGAATCGAAAATTAATGTGAAGAATGTGAATATACTAAACTATGCTATGCAAAAATTTTGCCATCATGGCTCTTTATTTGCAACCCTCGCAGTAAAAAATTTTGTGTATTTATGTCAAAAACGGGCTGTGTTAAATTTGTGTTTAGATTTTTGTATGGCAATTTTTCGTTTTTCTTTTGTTACTTGCTTAACGAATAAAATGAATAACTAACTGCCCTTTTTTACATAATAAATTTGCTACATAAAAAATATCTGCATTTGTTTAAGACTGTTTTCGTAATAATTTTTCTAATAAGCATTAAATATTTCTTTCTTTTAAATTAGTAACTTAAACCTCGGTATTGCAACTGAAATATTACGGTAAACGAAAACGAAAATTTTCGGTATTACACTTATTACACTTTATCTTCCTAAACAAATTAATGAGATTAAGTACATTTTAAATAAACTTAATGGATAAATAACACCTTTAATAATGAATTTTGTCAAAATGGTTGACTTTTCGTAGATTTATTAGGATTTTTTGTGACTCAGCCTAAGAATATCATAAAAAATCCAAACAATTTTGTATAAATAAAGATGAAAGAAAACAAAAAAAAAAACTTATACAACCATCGGATAGTTAATTTTTGAGATATCGCTTGAAAACGGTTCGAGATATCAGTCTCGGAATAATATTTTAAGTAATATTTCGAAGACTTCTTACCAAATCATTATTTGGATCTTACTTTTGAAAATTTTTAGGTCAATATAATAATATAGACAATTATTATAAACGGAACGAAATTTTGAATATTTTCAACTCTTATGTATGAAACGGAAAATATTACACTGATATTTATCAAAATTTATGTGCGTGCGCTATAAAATTATTATGCACAAATTCGAGCAAACATATTAAATTTTGCATTTTTTTGTTTTAATAAAATTCTTCCTTATATTTTAATATTACAACTGGAGGCATTTTTCATATAAACACTTCTTGTGGTCGATAGAGGTTTCTTTCTTCCACTTACAACTTAATACCAATTACTTTTTCAATATATTTCTCGTTTGTTATTTTATACCAACCAATGCATACACAACAATTTATTTAAATTATACTTAAACGTAAATACATTTTATTTTCATACTAAAACTTGTACTTTTAAAACTTACTTACAACATGATGATTGTGAAACTTTCATAACATTATTGTGTATTGCAAGCAATTGATTGCACTATTAGAGAAATTACATTAATTGTTACAACATAGAAAATTAGTGTGAGTGGTTCTTTTCTCCGCATTAGCGATAAGATTTACTTTTCCATCAAAATTCTAGCAGAGAAGCTGTAGACCTCTTCGTGGCCACTGGTTTCGAGATAAGATCCTATAGCATCATCTGCTTAGGGTGGTTCTTTCAGGATCAGAAGGGATCCTGTGCTTCAGGTAAAGGAGTGTTCTAAAGGAGGTTTCTAAAAGTCCGAAGATGAGATTCCCCTCGTATTTTTATCTTATCTTAAGGGGTACTTTACCCCAATCAGAGGCGTGAAAAATACGGGGTTGTGACTAGTTTAAACAATTTTTGTTTTGACGATACATAATTTTATTTTACAAAATTAATTATGCATAATTACATCATTGATTAAGTCTTAATAAAATTTGGAAAAAAAATTAGTTTAAAAAAATTTATCGTTATCTTTGTATACTTTCATTCGGGAATTTACTAGATCAGAATACGCATCAAAAGAATAAAACGGAAATCCTGGCAGAAGTCGTAATTGACATAAAAATTGGTTAGTATGAACTAGATAGTGCTTGTAAATGTGTCAATTAATAGTAATTCGGGGAAGTTTCAGATATCATTGACTTTGGACAATGCTCAAACCTCACCTAAAACTCTGATGAGCATTAAAGTCGTACTGCAGTAAAACCGCTGATGACACTGGTTACGACTATTCCAGTTCCTCCAATTGAGTCACCGAATGGTCACAGAGATGAACAGAATAGAACTGATCTCATGTCCATAATTTGATCAAATCGTTACTGAACCATCCCACCAATAATAATTATGGAACAGACACTGCCGTTACAATAATGAATTAAAAAATAATAATAAGTAAGAGTTCGCATTGTGTATTTAACGCTAAAATACTGTTATCCATCACTCATCTTATTTAATATATTTTTTTTCCATATAATATTGACTCCGTATAAAATGCATATTTGTAGAATAAATATATTGATTGTGTATAATATTTTTTGTGAAGAAGTCGTTACAAGTAGTTTGTTTAAGAGTAAGAGTAAAAATACTATAAGAGTATTTTTCTGTTATTAATGTATCTTTTATATATATAGATATATTAAATCTAAACATAATATAAAAACATTACCGTTAGATGATGAAAGTCAAATGTGTACTCACTCGCATGTAGTATACTTATTTGATATACTCTCAATTTTAACATAATTGTACCGTTTGGTAATTATTATGTTTTTGTACAAAAAATAAATTTACATTTAATATTTAGTTTTCATATTGTAGAGCAGCTTCGAGAGGGACTTATATGCTTAAATGTATCACTGCATTGTGGTAATTTGTGATAAGAATAGCCCAAATATTAGGGATTTGTATGTTGCCAGATCTATTTTTGATTCCATTTTTCCACCCTTCCCGTGTTTTCGATGTACAAGTTTAAATGATTATTTTATATAAACTACAAAAAACTTTTAAAAGCTTGGAATTTACTTGAAAAAAGCTTCGTTTTTGTGCGATTTAATATGAAAAAAGAAATCAAAACGTCATTATTGCCTATGGTTTACTCGTCGAATAAAGGTTCTTTAATTTACTTGAAAATTTTTGTAGAAAATTGTATATTCTGGTAATATATTTCTTTTCTTCACGTTTCCGAAGTATTTTTCAAGAAAATTCCAAAATTCTTTTCTTTTGTTTTTTCAATTTCATACAACCCACAGAGGTGCAGATATTTAAGTAAAAGTCGACTAATATTACATAAACAATGAACTCTTACTTTTTCGCAACGAGAAAAAAGTTTAAAATATAAAGTATAGCCTTGTATTTAAAACAACGACATATCTTTACAATCGTAAGTAATGCCAAATGTTTTATTTCATTGGTATCCATAATGGATTAATTCTTATATTCACTTAATGAAAAATTAAACTTTATTTAAACAAATGTTAAAAATTTCAACCAATTACTCTATAAGCAATCATTGTAAAAATCAAACGTTTCGGTTATTAAAGTGTCTAACTTTACACAGGTCACTGATAGATGACTACATATGTCTTGCTACCAATTTAGATTACTACTTCTTAATCAGAGTAACTTCATTTATATCTATATTGGCCATAAATTACGTCAATTTCATTTCTGTGGAAACTTAAATTCTTAATATTTCAAATATTCTTAACACAATTACATTGGCAGAATGCGGTGTTAGATTTTTCATACTCAAGTACGTCCAGACGTTGCTCTATTAAGTATTTTGTTTTTATATCGGTAATTTTTTTTATACATATATTTATGAATGCAAATTTTTGAATCATAAAATGCTAATATTTATAATATTTACAATTGACAAAAAACATTCACCACAATTGACTACAGTTATATTGTTCGGATACAACAAATTTATTTGTTTTGGCACACACCTTTTTAGCTTCTTTTACGATGATTATTTTAGCAAAAAAAAAACAGAGTTTTGAAGAATTATTTAATAGTTTTATGATGAAAGATTAATGTGTAAACACACCTGACGATTAATTTATTAAAACCGTTACTACTCTAAAGTCAAGTTTGGTTTCATGTGAAAATTGTAAATTTTTGTAGTTATTTATAAACAAACATCTGTCTGCAAATAAAGAATTAATCAGCAAATAAAATTCATAGGAGTGGAACGAATGTTATTTGCATGTCCCTTGTAAATAAGCTATATTTTTTATACTTCTAGTTTTCAAAATTTTCTATTTAATAGTAAAGTTAGAACCAAACAGAGTTAATTGTTTAAATATTCTGCACATACTTGAATTTCAATATTTAAATAAGCATTTTAGTAGACATTTTTTCATTTTCTCAATTTTGTTTACAAATCCCATCTCACTTTTAGGCCTAGAATACGCATTAAACGCCAAGGTGCACATCTTAAAAATCTCTTTTCAAATGAACTTAGTAGATTGTATGAATAACATTATAAATTTTTTTTTCGTTTCAACCAAGTATGTTTTTGTCGTCACAAACTTTAAAACTTAATTTAACATACCTTCATTTATTTTCAATGTATATATTATTAAAATTGTGTTAAAATGTAGGAAAATGGGGTTATAATTCAGAAGGATTTAATTTGAAAACATTTTTACATTTTATCGACGATTGACTCCATGGAAACTAACGTTTTCCATTGTCTTCTTCAAATTCATTTTTTCCTAAAAGAGCTAGTTTTATAGGATTTCTTCACTTTGCAACTGGTTTTCAATCTACAGTAAATCACGAAAGTTTGTCTAGGGTTTTTTAATCAAATCGCCAATATTTTTGACTGCAAAATTTCTCGTTTATTTACAAGTGCTTTGAATGATTAAGATTTAATGAGATAAGATTTATCTATTTAGTAATAACGGACATAAAAAATTAAGCAGTAATGATTATTAAACATTATGTAAAAATGTGCTCACAGCAAAATTTTTGTAATATTCTGGAAATTCTTTAACAGATATAAGATTTGCTGCTTAGAGGAAGTATAAGTTCACGTCAAAAATACTTTTTGTAAATCAAATAATAATTTATTAATTTACGAAACCTTGCGTGAGAAGCCGCAAGCATAGTGTCTGTCGGTTAGTAAAAAAAAATAAATAAATTATTAAACTATTTCAACCATAAATATTCTAATCAGTATATTGCTTACGAAATTAGTTATAACCATAGACGTGGAGCATGGACTAAACGTTTTCTATCCAACTGTTAAATAACATAAGATATCAAGCAATCGTTCTGTTTTCCCTTTTTTGATTTCCATGCTACAAACAAATATTTGCCTTTGTCGATATCTATGCTACAAACCTACGGAAAAGAGATAATGACCGCACAATTCCGTTGTCTCTTTTTAGAGAATACTCAATTAATATTGCTTAGTCCATTCTGTATGTCTATGGTTACATCCATAAATTTAACGAAAATAAATTAGACATAATTTAAAAATGTCATGCCAATATTAAAAATTACTGTTTTGTTAACGTTTTTCTGCAACCAACCTTGAAAATTTCCTATATACAAAAACATAGGTTAAATTGTGTGTAATCGTTACGTAAGATTATTATCGTATTGGCGGGCGCCATACAAGAAAAATATACACAATGGTAAAAAAATAACTATTTCATCAGTAGCAATTTTTTTTTCATGTATTTTTATAAAGATTTATCGCTTAGATAATATAATAATGAATTTGTGTTGTCATTAGAGAAGTAAGTTTGGATATATTATTTTATTTTCTAACATCAAAATGTACAACCAAGTATATAAAGAACTATAAGAAAATTATCTTACAAAACATTAAATTGTTGGGTAATATTTTGTCAGTCGGATGATATTGAAAGAATAGGGGACATTTTATATTTTTATCAGTCACATGTAGTTAAGTGATCATGACATTATTGTGGGTGAAACAATGCGGGGGAAGATGATTATTATTGCTGTGTTGTGTTCGTATAGTCGGGTTTTTTTTTTGATTATGAAATGGTTCTAAAGTATTATCTATATGTGCTTGTCACTATTTACCTGAAATTTGTTGTTTTTTTAAATTTTAAGTCCATTTTTAACTAAATAGGTCATTTATCCAGAGGTAGTACTTTGGAAAGTCCTTTCTTATCGAATGCTCGGTGGGGGACATTCGGTATTTACCTAGCACTTGGTGTTAGAGAAACGCGATATTAGGTGTGCACCCGGTATTTGGAGTGTGTTACCCGGTATTTGGCGTGGGACGAAATTTTTATATATACACAGGGTATTTGGTGTGCATCCAGTACTTCGTGCTGTGGTACTCATGTACTTGATGAAAAGTATATGGACCTCTAGAACCACGAATGGTTCCGCTGATACTTGAGCTGTGCGATATGTACACTTTATATAGTTATGTCACAAGAATAGTTGGTTACTTCGGTCTCAATCTGAAAATGACAATCTGAGCCCCATTACAGCCGTTCTTTAAGGTTGAAAATCGTTGGTCGTATAGACGTACGCGTGTACATTGATAGCCATTTTTGTGATTTATGTCCACATATGACAAAAATGATTGCAATGACTTTCAGACTATTAATTACAATTGAAAAATTGCAGGGATTTGAATCCATGAATTCTCGGTCCAAGTAGTCAAATCCTAAGTCGTATTACATGACTTTAACTGCATGTGTCTTGCCAAGTAAATTTTATTATTTGCATTTTTGTAAGATTGTATAAATTATTATTTTTGATACCTTTAATCCTTTAAAATAAATCTTTTACTATTTCATATAACTTTTTGATGTGAAATTTTTTTTATATCTTGAATAGTTTTCAAATAAAATTTATTGTTTTAACTCCAATAATAAACCTGCATTGTAATGACAGTCATGGGAGTAATAAAGTGAAATAAACTAAGTTTCAATAAAAAAATTATTCTTGGTTTTTCGTACAGCTTCGTTTTCTTACAGCTAAATTTTCTTCTCTAAAAAGTAATTCTGTTTACAGAAAATATAAATCACATTTCTTAATTAGCTATGGTGAGATATTTCAGTGATTTTATTGACATTAAATAAATAAAAACATAAAATAGCCTTCTCTCATAATTGAATTGATAAGAATAATTACAATTTTTTCACAGTCCACTAAAATAATCTTCCCATGAAGTAGAAATATGAATACAATTTAATTATAATAAGGCTTTGCGTATGAAGTTGTAGATAAAAACCAATTGTTGATAGAAAGTTATCGTATTCGCTGGAAAATCGAAAACACCTGTACAGTAGTCTATAGTGTTTTCAGATTTTCACTATAAATAAAACAAATAAATTATTCGACATAATACCATCACAACATTTTTCTTGGAAGTTTTAAACTTCTAATAAGAGAGAGTAGCACAGTATCGTAGACTCTTTTAGTATAATAATGCCTTTATTAATAAAACTCCACAATATACTTTACTCCATAAAGTTTTTCAATGGGTAGGAGTTCGTTTTCACAGAGCCCGAAATTGTTTGCATAAAACTAGACATTTGTTTCCAGCAACCAAAAATAATATAATATAAGTTGCAGTTTGTCTGATAGCACCTTATTTACCAAATGATGGGCAAAGAATCGCTTTTACACCTTGATTCAAAAATCTGTCAATTCAGTTAGGCTTCAATTATCGTTCTTTCCGATAAAAAAAAACGTATTTAGGCCAATTTTGTGATTATTTACGCAATATACACTTTTTGGTGATAGAAAGCCATTCATTTGTGCTAACTTTCGTTAATAAAAATCTTTCAACGGACTACATTTAACTCTGAAAGGCTCAGATTGTAGAAAATTTTCTCTTTGTTTCTGACTGTCAAATATTTATCATAAGTGTAACGATAGCGAATAATCTTTGCAATATAATTACATTAGATTATAATCCGAAAATTATTTATTTCAGTATTATTAATGCGGTTGAAATATTTATGAAGAACAGGCTGTGAAAACACAAACTTCAAAACAATTTATATCAGATTATTTGTTTATCACAATATATTGTAACAGATCTGGTATCTACTAGATGTTCATATTCACCACTTGCTTGTTAGAATAAGAACAAAGTAATAAATGTATATGAAATTGTCACTCTATAAATATTATTTCAAACAATAAATAGTCCTTAACAAGTCATTTTCCCATATCTGCTTTTTAAAACGATTATTATATGTTAGTTTGTACGAAGTCTTGAAAAGTGTATTGTAAATATTACTTTGTAAATATAATATTTGTATAAAAATATTTATACATGTATACTAATTATTTCTCACATAAATACTAAATAATTAGCAGTAGATGTCATAAAATATTGGTTAAACATTATATAGATTATGGATTTGTTTTTGTCTTTTTTATTATGTTCTACTTTGTGATAATTTGTCCTCATTTTGAATTGATTGTGTGTGGTCTGATTACAATAATTGAATCGGTACATATAACCATGGATGATTGATTGGAAGGTTCAATCAAGATTGTACCCTTTACTTGGACTTCTGAATGATTGCGATATATTGCGTCAAAAAATTAGTAAATATTTTTCACCTCTTGAATTTCACATTTTTACAAAGAAGTGCAATTCACAGGTTCGTTTACAAAACACAATTGCGACAGATTTAATTACTTTTTAAAAATAATTTTCCTTTTAAGTAAAGTATAATTTATTTTGGTCCATAGAAAAACCAGTCCAGACATACATGATACAAACCAGACAAGGCTCGTAGTGCAGATGATCGTAGTATCGATCTCAGCTGCAAAGCTTAGTCGAATCCCTATTAAATCATGACAGGTTCATATCAATCATCTACGTACAGTTAATACAATCATCTACGTACATCTAGGTCAAGTATACATGGTTTAGGTCCAGATAATTGAACTAGTTTTCCCTGGATCTCATTCTGAATCATACATTATTAAGAATTTTTTATATGCTTATAAAGATCTACAAAAGCCCTTCGCAAATAATAATTTTTTAACGACAGTAGGAAGCAAAACCGCAACCTAAAAAACTATATACATCAGTAAATGCCACAACCAGCTAACATTAATTTGGTCTCCCTTATGACAATAAACATACCATTAGTGAGAGAACTACATTTTTTTGTGTCAGAATATCCTGACCTTGCCTGGTCTTTATTTGGCATGCCTTATAAAACTTAATAACTGTTTGTACTAGGATATCTTGACCTGGTTCTAATACGACATGTCTTATAACTCTCTACAATTTTTTGTACCAGGATATTCTGATATTCTGACCAGGCCCAAATAGAGTGCTGCATGCGGTAGGCCTTAATTTATTCTCTTCGAATCCACATATTCTCAGGGCTTAGTCCAACCTAACTTTGTCTAGTTAGAAGTCAGTAGTCTTCAAATTTAATTTGTAATTTCGAAATATAAATTTGGAATCAAATAAGTATCCTCCTTATACTTGAAGAATATTTTTCTGTAGAATAAATTGAAGTTCAATAAAACATTAAAATTCAAAACCTATAATATATTCAAAATGACCAAGTATTAATACATAACTATCATAATCTATAATTTATTCCACTCTTGTGCATAACAATGTATGATGAATTTCACCTGAAGGAGAAGATGAGAACAAGCAATGGAACGAACCAACGAACGTAGTACCCATTAAACATACTATATATATATAATATATAAAACATAAAATTTTATACATCATATTATATTTTTTATTATTATGAGACAACTTTATTATTTGTGGTTAATTTAAAATTTTTTAGTTTTATTTATACTTATAGTATTCATTCATATTATTCAAACGTGATTCATTATAACCAGAGACGATTTTTATGACTTGTGCGAAACAACTTTGGAGGTCTTCTAATATAACCATAACTTGTTATTCGTATGTTTATTTATTTTTATCTTTTAAGGTAGTTGGTGGTGTCTTAACTTTATTTCTTTAGATTTGCTATCAAATATTTTAATTTAATTACTTTCAATAGAATGGTGTTAAAATTAATGAAAAATCAATCGGGAGCATCTTGCAAAATTTGTTAATGCATGAAGAATTTGAGGCCGCAAATTACGATCATTATGGGATTTTTAAAAGAGTTAAGTGAATTTATTGTCTGAGAAGAAATAAATACTACATTTCGTTGTCTTTGTGATTCTATGAAAAGATCGCAATAGATCGAATATTATTTAAAACTTATTTGAATTATTGGAAAACGAAAGATAACACTTGTGTTATGATTGGATGCCTAGTTTTCAAGATATTGTTTGAAATTTGTTCCAAATATTGATTTCAGGATCGGATCAATAGCCAAAAAAACTACACATCCATTCGTTTAATGGTTGTTATTTTTGAAAATATGTTTTTAAGGGAAGTGTGACCTGTTAAGTTCAGAAATAATATTGATGTTACCTGAAATCCATATCTCGAAAACTACGCATCCTATATTAAAATCAGTGTTTTATTTGTGTTTTTCAGTCTCATTTAGCCTAGAAATCTGAACGATAGCAATTATTATTATTATTATTATTATTATTTTTTTTTTTTGTTAAGAATTTTTAAGTTTTTTAACAGAATTATAAAAGTTTTTTTTAGCCAATAAAAGCATTTAACTCCCAAGTATAATTTATGCCATAATCTAGACATTTCATGCTGATTTTAAATCTTAATTCGTAATCAGTGACCTCACAATCCTCAGATACAAATTTTCAGCCGTTTTTGGTGGAATTCTCAAAATTATTTAAACATTATTTCAACTGCACTCCAAAAATTTGTGCATCCTAGTGTGCATTATTTACTACCCTTATAACAATGTAGGAAACCGCAAATCTGAGCTCATTTCATAGTTTTTCAGTTAAAATTAACATTCCAGCATTGAAATAATTTATTTTTGACACTGACTGTGACACTGGGCACCCAACTACCTTAATATAAAATTGTTATCTATATTCTAAACAACATACTTTGTTTGAATATATTTTTTATATTTTTTTATTGATCTAATCTTATTATGGTATAGATTTTACATGTTTATGTGATTTTTCTTTTCCACTTAGGTCATATTTTATTACTGAGCGTGGACGTTTTTTGTGTTTTTTTGATAGTAAAATTTATAGATAACTGTTTATTTTTTTTTAACATAACAAATGTAATCATTAATCTTTACAACCTTGGATGAATTTTGTGGGATTGCAAAATCAACTGTGGGATGATGATATCTAAATTTATTCAAATGTTGATTGAAGTCTGTCTGAAATTCTTATATTATAAATAGTATTTTTGATATAGGAATGTCTTTGACCTTGAGCGAGGAAAGCCTAAAATAAAGAATTTTAAATTTCAGATAAATGGTGTCCAGTTTTTCTTTACTTTCACATAGTGTTAAATATATTGGTAGGAAAGTCCAAGCTGGGATTTTTGGATTTACGCGTGTCAGATTAAGATATGGTAGGTTGATTACGTGCTTAAAAGTGTACATTTTACTAATTGGTCAATTAAAGCAGTTTGTGTCACTCCTAGTGTCTCATTAGTAAAATGTTCACTTATTAGCACGTAAACCACCTACCATATCTGAATCTGACGCGCTCGATTGAGATTTGAAAGAGATACTTCACAAGAGGAAGATTTTTGGAAATATAAGAAAGGCTCACTCAATTTTGATATAATTAATTAATTATATAATAGGATTTAATACCGCAATTTATAAGATAAAATTAATCATGCATAACATTTTGATTCAATTGTTTTAAAAAGTAAATCATTGATTGCATTTTTATTTTCTTTGTTGTCAAAATTATATGATATTTAAAATAATTATAATTTAATAAATATGATGTAATTGACATAATCGTTTTTACTATAACAAAAATAAAATGTATTATATTTTCAATGGCAAAAATTGAATTTGTTACAAAAAAATTTTGTAATTTTAATTTACAAAACTTAAATATCCCTGACTCATTGTCTTATTATGTAATCATTTAAATCATTATTCATAAAATTGAAATACTAGTAATCTATATTTGATTAAACAATAATCATAAACTGTGTTATAGTTCAAATATTGCCTGAACAAAGTGGCGTCTATGTTTTAACTAAACTATTTAGTTTGTCTATATGTGTGTATGTATGTTTGTTCCGTTGTAACTTTCCATAGATTTGTTCGATTGACAGTTTCACTTTACATAGTTTTTCGCATACAGGGAATTTGTTTAAAACTATTCAGGTTTTGAGAAATTTTAAAAAGTACCAACTTGTTTTTTGGTAGCAGGGAAATCAAGCGTTGTATTCGCTTGTTCTAATTATAATTAACATTAACAAGAACAAATTATTATAGAATAATGTATAATAGCTTTTTTTATATGTGTAAATTCGATTTTAATAAAGATTTCCGATTTTAATAGATTATTCGATTTTAATAAATGTTTCTTAATTTAATTAAGAAACATTTTCATTCAAAGAGTTTGAAAAATTTTTAAGTTTCACTTATTTTTCATATTAGAAGTTTTCTTCTATCTCTTACGGTTTAAAATATGTATGCATTGGAATCAAATCGAAATTATTTTACAAATTCATGACTCAAAGTCAATATTTAAACTTGATTCTATTATCCTATTTTTGTGGTTATCCTATCTATTATCCTATCGTCCAACGAAAATTTTTAATAGAGTCTGATGAAATACAAATACAGTACGAAACGTTGCTTAATAATTGTACTGTTCAGTTAAATTGTAACTTCTGTATTACAATTTTTGCAGATGTTATGGGCGAGTTTCTATATAATTCAAGTAATGTTATTATCCGTTTAATCAGCAAAATTGACACAGATTTGTAGTAGCTACCGCAAAAAAATAACCAAATCAGTTAGAGAGAATCTTCTTCTATTAAAAGTAATGTATAAGATAACAAAGAGTTTTTATTATTATTGACAGAGACCTTTCTTCACAAGTCAACATAATTTTTGAAAAATTTGATACAAAAATACTGCTACTTGCTAAAAATAAGACCTCATTTGACCATTTTTTTTTATAAATCTAGATATAAAGTCACAAATTATACCACGTAACTTCTGTATTAAAATTTTTGCAGATGTCATGGGTAGATTTCTATATAATTGAATTAATAATATGACCCGTTTTAAAAGCGGAACCGACGAAAATTAGTTGCAGCTACCGCAAAAAAATAAACAAATCAGTTAGAGCATCTTTTTCTATTAAAAATAATGTGTAAGTTAAGAAAGAGTTTTTATTATTATTGACAGAGATCTTTCTTCACAGGTCAACATAATTTTGAGAAACTTGATGCAAAAATACTGCTACTTGCTAAAAATAAGACCTCATTTGACCAATTTTTTTTTTTTTTTAAATCTAGATATAAAGTCACATCATACCATTACTACTAGTTCACTAAAAAAACAACAAATAAACTGGTTATTAAAAATAAGTACTGAATATTAAAAAAAAATTAATTATATTATACAATTTGAAGATTGCACTTGAAGATAAAGTCATATATTTTATAAGATGATGGATTGACTGATAACACTGTCAAGAGCGAGATTTGAATTTTGCAATACACCGTAATAATTTATTACATATTACATATGTGATATAATTTTTATAAGCTATGTTGGATGTGATCTAAGACGAAGTGGATCACTAACTTTCATTTAAACATTTATATCATTAGACATTTATAAGTATGTATTATATCTTAATACGTGAAGCAAAAACTGAAGCAAAAAGTGTGTGAAATTTGGCACACTTATAGTTTATATAGAGCAGGATTGGAGATTGTTAATATTTTTTTTTAAATTATGCATAAAAATACATTAAATCAATAAAAAAACATGACACATACATATATAAGCGGTATGGCTTATATTACACACTCTACCATACACACGCATATATAACTATTTTTTTTAATATACTGTTTTGTTTAAAGTCACGTATGTATACTATTTTGTTTAAAGGCAGTGAGATCCACATTTGAATGATTATGGTCGAATTTCGACAGCAGTAACGGTACTCTAGTACTTCTAAGCCACTGTATTCATTGTTTAAATACTCGACGTATTGTGTAGTATCAATGTGAACTACTTTTAATTATTAATATTCATAAAATACACTTAATATGAAACCATTTCTGTGTTGATAATCAACATTACTTTTGTACGATCGTTTCTTACATTTAAATTATGTTGATTTTACATAAACATATTTTACAGTTGATCAGAAAAAGATATGAATAAAATTTTGTATTTCAATTTTTGATTTTCAATATCCATCAGAAACTTAAATAAATAACTGTATCGGTTAATAAAAACATAACAGACATGAAGAGATGCCCATTAATAATATATGCCCATCTATCAACCATCGTATTAACATTATAAAATTAAACAAACCATATGGTCACATCAAATAAAATACTAAAAATTATTGTGATGTTTTTAACAAGAATCCACTTTAAATACACACACGCATGTATAGAATAAAAATTATTTCAGAAACTGAAAGTAAACACAAAGGCTATTCAAGTTTATTTATAACAAAATGGCAAAACCCAAAAAAAAAAGAACTTTTTTTATATCAATAAAAAAAATAAAGTTTGTATTATATAATCTATTATAAATTATATATGAAAGGATATTATAATACACCTATTGTTTATTGATGATATTGAATATTAGTGTGGAGTATTTATTGGCTTCTCATATGGTTCAATAATGGTAAGCTTAATTTCTATGAGTTTGTATTGCATACACTGGAGAAATGTATAAAAAATATCGTCAAAATTACTTTTTAATAAGTGAAAATAACAACTAATTGTTTACCTACTCGATAAAATGGTTTACTATCAATGTGTAAACTATTTTAATGATTGGCTATCATAAAATATCCTAAAAATGCTACCTATATAGTTATAAATACATATAAAATAATATATATTGATTGTGCGTGCTTATTAGCTTAATTTCAGCTGAAATTGTGTACAAATATGCATAGTTAACGAAAAAATGTTTCAAAGAAAAGTGGTTTTTAAAAACAAACACTTTAAAAGTTGTTAATTAATTTTTCTTCTTATGTTTTGCTTATTCACGAAATTGATCTTATATTTTAGGTCTGAGATACACCTCTAAAATTTCAATCATTTCTCGTTTTTGAATAACCTTGATTGCGGCCTTGATCGAATGTAATTTCGGTAAATAAACCTCAATTTTC
Organism: Chrysopa pallens; assembly: GCA_020423425.1. NCBI lineage: Eukaryota > Metazoa > Arthropoda > Insecta > Neuroptera > Chrysopidae > Chrysopa > Chrysopa pallens. The sequence continues at coordinate 21,810,877 of CM035593.1, read as the reverse complement.
ATACAAATTTTAGCAGCGCTCATAAGCTCAATAATCGACAAAAAACTCGTAGAAGCTGGGAATTGTTTATTTTCAATAGGTAATTTTTCAACATCAGATTTTTCCCAATATTTAACTGTCTAATTCAATCTGAAGAGAACATTGAGTTGTCCAAAGCTTCCTCTATATTTAGTAAGCTTTCTATGCTTTAATCATTTAATTTTAGATGTTGTAGGCAAAAATTGAACTAGATAAGGCAGTAAGAATCTTTGTTCCCGAACGAAAATAGTTTTTTATTTGTAAATTAGAGAAAATTATACAAAATTTTATATACATACATTTACGCACGACAGACTACTTTACAATTACAATTGTCTCATTATGCGTGACATGATGTACTTTTCTAAGAGATCTAAGTCATATTATCTTCAGAAATATAAGATGTATCTCATTAAAAAAGGAGAAACATACCGCGTCGGGACGAGACTTATCTTATATATACCAACACTAATTGTACGTATAAAAGTTTAACTTTAAAGTAAAAATATATATATATATATATATATATATATATATATATATATATATATATATATATATATATATATATATATATATATATATATATATATATATATATATATATATATATATATATATATCCACTTAAACGTATGTGGTTTACACTTGACAATATTATATATACACTTTATAACTTGGCTGCAAAAACATAGGATACAAAGTTTCATTTAATATACTCCCGGAACCCATAAGTATCGTCTCATTTATATCTATAAATTTGTATATAGCTTAATTATGATTAGTGTAACAACTTTTACTTCTACTAAAACTCCGGCAAGTGTATCGTTTACTTTATCGAAGCATGTAATAGTTTTGTTTATCCACAAAAGCTCCCAATTAACTTACATCTTTTATTTTTTTATATTTAAATTGCAAATGTGATGCAACTATATGCCCATTGTCCTACAACCCATTGTAAATAATAGCAATTTTGAATTTTTTATTCAAAGTACACTCTGTTTTGTCACATGTTGGATAAAATGGTTTTAGTATTTGTTATAGAGTGTCACAATAACAAAATAACAGAAGTCAACGACAATTTGAACTTTTTGGAAATATTCAAAAATTTTATGGCTTGCGAAAAAGAAAAATATTTTAGGAGAAAAGTTCTTAGACAAATCTTTAGATGGATATTTATAATAGGGTACAGAAATTATTTGTTATATTTCAGATCAAAATGTGAAACTCGACTGAATTCCATAACAAAACTCAAAATTCCTTTTCTACCTCCTTCTTAAAAACGATGTTTCACATGTAATTTATATGGGGATACTAATAGTTAACGCAGGTAGTTTCATCTTTTTTTATCTTCTTTATTTTAAAGATATTTTAAAAATAACTAAAGACGCTTCAATTGAAGTAATACAAAAATTTAGTTCGGTCCCCTATTGATATGATATGCTCATGGGCACCAAGTCTAATATGTTTTGGTTTTGAATGAGACAGTGATATTTTATGATACTTAAATAAACGATACCATCCATAAAACTCTTATTCTACCTACTAACAAAACTTATAGAAATTCTTGGGTGTTCACTTCAATTAAGTTGCAGAAAAAAATGTAAATAAAACGAGAGTTTATTGTGCTGTTCTGTTATTTAATATGTATTTAAAAAAATGTCAAAGACGGTAATGATCTTTATATTTATTATCGAATTAAATAAATATTTTTACGTAAGAAAACTCCTTAAGATGGATTCTCTGAACCAATAAAATATATTTAGGCGGAAATTTTTACTGCGAATCTGTGAAGTACATACAGATTACAGGTTTTCGACAATGCTTTAATAACTGTAAAGAAAATTTTGTGATATGCCTTTGATTGCGTGTAAGAATTGACTCCACAGATGTTTGGGTTAGAATTTTTAATACATTTTTAAGATTCTCATAAATATATGAGAATCTAAAAAATCTGATTACATCTGTTATGAAATCGATTTGAATTTGAAAAATCGAAAATAAATTTTATTATTATTTTAAGATTGGATGAAATATTGTTTGAAATTTGTACCAAATATTGTCTTAGATCTGTTTTTTTGGCAAAAACTACTAAATGAATGTTTTTTTTGATCTACAGATCTAACTACACTTGTAAACATAATTTGTAAATGAAAATCAGAGACAAAAATTTTTTCGATTTTTTGTTTTTAAACCCTCTATAAAAAATTGATAAAATTGATATAAATTTTTTGTCTCCAATTTCAATAAAATTATGTTCATAAACGCAGTTTTTTCTTTAGATTGTATAGATGTAGTTTTTGAGATATCCGTATCGTGTAGTTAGTTGCTACTTTTGATTTATGTACACCTGAATTAGCTTCGGAAAAATCTAAAAACAGAAATAGAAAATTTTTTGGCGACTTTTAAGTTTTATCACAGAATCACAAAAACCACGTAATTTAGTGTGAAAATATTTTATTTTATTTTAGTCAATAAATGCACTATCTACTGAAAAAATATAATAATTTTATATACCAATATAATCAGGTTAATTTTAGTTCTAAATTCGAAATCAGCCATCTTTTCTGAATAGAAGCTAAGATCACTTGCATATTAGAACTGTTTTCAATATATTAATATGTTTTAGTCAATGCATAGAGGTAAAAAAATTTTGTATTATATAAGAAAAATCTATTATAATAAAGAAGGAATACCTTTTTCTAGCAATATTTCATGAACTCCCTATATAATAAGGTTAGTACTTCTGTAAGGTTAGTAACAAGCGCAATATTAACTTATACTCTGAAGTTACGTTCAAATGGGTTAAACAATCAACATTTAAAAATAAATTTTGATGAATATGCTCAAAGTACAACCATCATAGATTGATGGTATAAAAATAATGCTGCTGTGATTACAATCTATAATAACACATAATGAATATTAAGAAATCAAAAATTATCATTAAAAAAAAAACTAATAATTGAACATGTAATAGTAGTTTGACGTGGAGGTCATTAGTCTTCCACCAACTTGGAAACGACACAAACACAACATTGCAAACTTATTCTATACAAATAACGTATAAAGATAGACTCAGACTCAGATGTACTTATATCATATAGGTATACTGAGACATAGGCACTTGAAAGAAAAACATTTAAATGTTAAAAAGAAGAAGAAGAAGAACTCTATGGCAATATGATAATAATGATATTTCTAAGCAAACTTGAATTGTTTTCAATTTTATTTTAAATATACAAAGTGGCACTGTCCTCTTAAAAAGTGTAAGTAGCTGTGAATATTACATGTACGTAAGTAATAGTAGTTGTAACTGTGGGGAGATAGAACCCTGGTAAGGAGCCCCCGTTTACTTGGTGCGTTTACTCTTGCTCTGTTATTACAAGTAATCGTAGCCTACTTTTTAATGAAAGGCGAGATAAGTATATTTTAAGCTGAAAGTCTGGAGTTTCGCCAAATGGAAGATATCTCAATCTGTACCCTTACAGTTCAGACAGACTTGGCTAATGTACGTTAAACCGGTGATGGATTAACAATAAGACAAACAAGACACTGGTTTAGCATTATCCCAAGGGAAGTAGCAAGCAAAAAAATGATGATTTATAAGAACATTTACGAACGAATTCTGGCTAGAATTTCTAAAGGATAAACCTTATAATAATAATAAGAGGTTTTACCTCCGTCCTTCAGATACACCTGCCTAAGAGAGATGAACCACAACATTATTGATATAAGTTCGAAACTATGAGGTACCGAACTTATTCAAAACTTGCTATATTTCATATCAAAATAAACTAAACTCAATGCCATAACAAAACTTGAAAATTAATTCAAAAACAAGAAAATTATAATATATTAAAAATAACTTTCTTTTATATCTCTTTCTTGAAAACGATGTAAAACATGTAATTTATAAGGAGATACTATCAATTGACGTCAAACGTGGGTATATACCTGTTTGTTTAAGTAGTAACTTTGGATGTCCATATTTTGCTCATTTTTAAAGATTTTTAAAAATAACTTTATATCTATGATACTGAAGTAAAGACGCTTCAATTGAAGTATTAAATAAAATTTAGTCCGGTCATCTATTAAAATATTGAAGACAAAACATTGATAGGTAGTGTGTCTACAACTGCCTTTTCGTAAATGTCTATACCGACCTAGTTCTGGAGTATTAAGAAGGAATACTTCTTTCTTATAGATGCAACGATAGTCATTATAATTAACGGTCGTCGCTGGAATTCAAGCAGAAAATCTCTCTGCCTTAGAGGAATTAGTGAGTTACACTCTGTACAAAGTCATACATACATAAGATGTTACTTTTTAACAGATTCCATAATGTGTACATAGTGTATTTTAATGACTTTATTATTCAAAAAAAAAAAAAAACATCATCGAAAACAAATATACTTGAACGTTACAACATTTGGATGAAGTACTCATCATCATCTTATATACATTGAATTCTTACTATATTTGTTAAATAATATATTATGACGACTAAAGAAGTAATAATCACTATTATAACAATATTATGATGGATTCTAATGATGATTGGTTTATTTGAATATTATTTTGTAAGTATTAAAAAATATTATTATTACCTTATTTTGTTATTTTGAAACATGGTAATCTACATGTTAAACATCTGGTTTTTTTTTTTTTAAATTATGTGTATAAGAAACCAATGAATATTAGTTTTATTTTGATTTGAACATTTACTCTGCCGAAACGCATGTGACCGACGCACAGAGGTAAAATTCAGCTAATAGGCCAATATTGATAAAAATGAAGTTATTCGGATTAAGACGTTTTAACCTTAATGAATAACAAGGCATATGACGCCGCCTATCAGAGACATGCCTAACGTTTGACACTTTATATTTATAATTACCCACAAGTTTCATCTAACCAAGGATTCAGTATGGATCATAATATGTTGCAACTTTGAACATTTACGATTAACGTTCAATATTTTATTTAATCACTATTAGGATTAAACCATTATGGATTCCATACCTTCAGGAAAATATATTATTACTAAAGAACTAAAACATTTTTTTTTAACACAATGCAAAACTTTACCATTTAAGTTTTCTTCTCATAGCGAAAATGTATATACTCAATCGCACTTAAGGAAGTACGAGCACCAAGGCAACTTTTGATAAAAGGCTTGATTTTTTTTTAATACAAAGTTTAAATATGTCTAAACAAATTCCAAAAATTTGAAGGAGATTGCCCGATCATTTAAATAAATAATTAACTTTAAAGTTGAGCAATTTAACATTGGTCTTATGGGGTAACCTTCAAACATTGATACATTTCTGTATTTTTCTCGTAAAACTGTCGGTGAATATTTTTAAAAAACTTATGGATGAAAGTAAATATATTAGTGATAAATTTAATTCAAAAACATTTACACTTGCCCGACTAATTAAAGTGTATTAATTAAAAGAAAAATAAATGCCGCCACTAGCCAATGTTAAATGTATATCTATATATTGAAAAAATCATATGGTTACTGCGTTCCCCTTACCGCGCTAGAGTCGATACCTATCCCCACATCGCCTGGCGCTCGTACTTCCTTAATCCATTTTTAACTCATATTTATAAAGAATATTTCAGGAGCTATCATATAATGATAAATTTGGCTGCGTCTTTTTGCGTCTCCTGGATTGCTAACGTATGCATGCATACGTCATGTAATATTGGTCGACTTTTAGTTAAACTTTACTTGTGTGCGACGTTTAAGCCTTGAGTGAAAGGATGAGAAAGTATTTATCACTAAGGATGCCGTAACAAACGGACATACACCTACAGGGAAGATTGTACTACTTTTTCCGAATTATGGGTTTTTTATGCACCTCATTAATATTATGTTATTGTTTGTGAGTCAAGCGGGTTTTTATTCAACACAAGAAACATGATAGTAAAAATTTGTATGCAGCTTAGGTATGATGAGTGTAACAACTTAAGAGTTTTATTGAGAAAATTTTAGCGCTTTGAGGCTCTTTGACCACGGATGACACAACTTGGTAGAAAATTTTCTGCAATCCTGGTGACATGAGAGCAGATAACGTCGTCGTTAAAGAAAAGGTTGAAGAACAAAATAGGTTACTCGACGTACTGATTCTAGGTAGACGGTCAGTAACGAATACCAGCTGCTTTATTTAATAAAAATAATATGATTTTGAAATATGTCTAATATACACATATAAAGCATCTGTTTTAAATATGTATGAGCCAATAAATATATTTTTTTTATTTTGATTATTTTGATTTGAATACGGGTGTAAAACTACAATTAACATTCCTAATTTTATTACAAACGTAAAGTGGTTTTAATACTTTAAAAAAATATTTGAAATCATTTTTTTATTTATTTAAAATCATTTGAAATTTTTTTGAATAATGCACATAAGGTCTTACTTATAATTTATTCAAAATGTGTGATCTTAAACCTCATGATTTTTTATAAATAATATAAAATTTAAATAAAATTTCAAAAAAATAGTCTTTAGTTAAGAATGGTTATTTGAGGAGGTCAGATGCTAAAACTGTAATGTTAGATAAAGTTTGAAATATATAACTCCTGAAGTCATATTGAATTATTGTGATATTCGTTTAGCCAAGGTTATTGGATAATTAAAGAAGATATTCGACATCATAAAAAATACACGGTGTCATATGGTACATGGCCATAATAAGAACTTCCACTATTAAATACATTTGCAATTTAGATATTGAATAGAAGAATGATTATATTTATAAATTAATGTTTATATAATCATTTAACGAAAATATTTCGTAAATAAAAATTTGAAAGATTCAGAAACTTGTCAAAGAGAACAAATTCGTTCTTATGCATCTTTTTACTATGAATATTGCAACATTAAGATACATTCAGAAGGTAGGTTGAAGTAAGAAATGTACCCATAAATGATAAAGAACCATCATAAGTATTTATTAATTATTGTGGACGCAAATAAAAATAAAAAATAAAACGAAACAATAATTATTTAAAACTATTTTTTTAATCAATATCGTCAGTTTTTCAATATGATTAAACGGATTTTCCTATCTAAAGTTTTTTCGTTATGTTTTCGTTTTCGTTTTTATTTTTTTATTTATTTGTGAAATTCAATACATGGAATTACGTATACAATCAAGGCTATAATATATTGCATAATATATTGTTGTTAATATAATTTTGTTGTACACGTTAATGCATAAAATATTATACAATAAAATTATTGTCTAATCATTAACTAATAAAATAAATACGAGTAAATTGAATGTTGTATTTAATTTATATGATGATAATAAGATGATACTAAGAATAACGCCCAATTCGTACATCTCACTACACTTCTTACATAAACCAAGAACATAATAAAATGCTTTTATTATCAGTAAAAGTAATAATTATATCTCATCAATAATATTGATATATTTAGAACAGATGCTGAAAGCAAGAATGTTAAGTATGGAATTCTGTCAATAAATTTCAGTTAAGAATAACTAAATAGTAATTATTCGACTTTTTCTAGATTAATTTCTTGTTAAACTCGGTAGAAATTTGAGCAGGTTATTAAAAAAAAAATGTTCCGTTTTCGGCGATTTAAGATTGGAAAGCAATCTGTATAAGATGTTTTTAAATTATGTTAATTTGACTTCTATCAAAATTCGTTGCTTGATTTTTATGTACTCAAGTGCATCCAGCCCCTGCTCTAATTACGTAATATTTAATTCGAATACAAATATTATGTCTTTAAAATAATTGTGCCATTTGAGTGTCTTAAAAAAACAATAACACCTATACAAAACAATAATCTGACATGAAATTTGTGCGATATCTATTTTTAATATATTATTACAATAATCGTTTAAACAATTATGGTTCACTCGAGTTACTAACGATTGTATGAAATTTGAATAATTAATCGAGGTCGATTCTCGGCGATGTACCAATAAAAATTAACTGGATAATATTGATAAATTTGCGCTTCTAAAGTACGGTCCCCGACAAACTTTGCTTGCACTAAATAATTGCATTTTTTGACATTTTTATAAGAAATTTTGACAACATTGTTTCATTTTAAGCATTTGAATAAATTTTTACACTTTCTATCAAATATAATATCCAAAAAGCAAATATTTAACAATTTTAAAATGGTGTAGCCATTGAAAGTTTGCTGAACTCCGTGCACAATAACCACATAAAATTAGATCTTTTTTAGCTCTGCTAAAAAAAATGTACACTAGCTAAATGCCTATTAATCGCATTAATCAATAACCAATTAATAATCAGTTCATTTATTAAATTTATTCACAACGATGTCAATTATGAATATATTATTTAAATTAGTTGGTATTTTGTGTATAAAATTTCACTTATTATTAACTCGCGTAATCGAAACGTTGTAAGTATTTTGATTTTTAGCGTGTGGGATTGATAGAAAGTGATGTAATAATTTTTGTTTTATCTGTAAATACAGACATAAAATATTCGATCAGTCTCGTATAATCGTTTATGTAGTAATCAAATAGAAATAATATACAAGTTTGTAACACAAGTTTATGTCTTATGAAATACCTTAATTTATTTATTATAAATTTTTATTTTACTTGATCAATTTGAGTAGGATAGTCATTTCAATTTATGAAGAAATATGTTAAATACTCAGCGATAAAACAATTCGTTACATAAATATTTTATTTAAAATTATAGACTATGATTTCTATGTTGTATTAAGTTGTTTTACAGATTTAATTTTCTTTGTTTAATATTTTTATGAATATGAACTCGTTAGGTGAACATTTCATACTAATTGTAAAAAATTTTGTGTTAAATCAACACAATTTACGTGTTAGAAACGATCCACCCAAAATTAAAGTTGATTATATACAAAAAAAAAAATTTTTAGCACAAAATCAGTGTTAACTCATTATTATTAGAGTTTAAAATAAAGAATTATTTTCATGCGGAAAATTAGTATACTTCATTTATTTAAAAGTAACAACAATCTTAAATTTCAATACAAGCTATTTTTAGTGCACAAAGGGTAAAACGGGACCCTATTAAAAAGACTCATCTGTCTGGCTGTCTGTCTGTCCGCCTATCACTGTCAGGCTGTATCTCATGAACCTTGATAGTTAAACAGTTCAAATTTTCATAGATGATGATGTATTTCTGTTACCGAAATAACAAAAAATACTAAAAAACTGGCCAAGTGCAAGTAGGACTCGCACTTGCCTGGTTTTTTTATGTAGCAAACTTATTATGTGAAAAAGTATGGTAACATATCCATTTTATATAATTAAAATACGCTTTTCATGTTAAAAATTAAGCAACACAATTTTCTAAAGCAGACGCAAATTATTAACTGTGTCAATTACAGACACATTACTGCCACCTTAAAGTGTCAACTATTTTAAGAATAGTATATAAACAATATTTATCCTAGCATAGGAAGAAATAAAATTGAATTAAAATCCCGTTATAGTTTCTGCGCCAGCTTTTGATGACTAGAGATGATACACACACCTAGCCCCGTTATTGTCAGTATGAATGAACTTAATCAAAATAAAAAATATGTGCAAATTATTAATAGTGATTTTTTTTTTGGCAGAGATAGAGAGATATTGGCACCCAACTGCGTGCCCTAGTAATATATTGAACTATTGTTTTTAAAATATGATTTGTTATATTTATGACAACTCAAAGAATATAAAAAAAAAATTATTATTAAATCAAAATAACTATTATTCAATTGAGTTAAATACGAATTATGTGTTTTAGTTGCTTAACATTGTTTCTTACTGACAATACTTGTTCTCAAAATATTTGCGAAATTTCGTTTTTTTCACTTGTCTTGTAGTTTTACTTCGAATAGTTTAGAATTTATCTATTTTCATGAAGTCTTTACTATTATTAAATACGTTTTGAAACTTATAGCTCTTAGCCTATGCTTTACAATATATACATCATCTTTGAAATAAAATATTAAAAATTTGGCATTTATTTCTGGAATGGAAATCACTTCTAGGAAAACTTTGTTAGAGAGGGATTGATAAGCCGATAACAACTTACTCGTGCTCAGCGAATTTTCATCAACAACATACCTGAAACAAAAGAATAAGTCACATTAATATTTTTGGAAAATAATAACTAGTTAATGAATATAAACAAGACGTGGTGAATATGACCTGTGGATATAAGACATTTCAATAAATTGTTATATTCGATCGATTTTAGTAAAATTTGTCATTTTTATGTAAAAAAATGAGAAATGAGAAAATTTGAGACTTTTTTCAGATGTTTTGTTTAATATAATGTTGGCTTTACTTGATTCAAAGTTAATTTATTTTTAATGACAACAATTTATTGGCAATTGACAAAGTTAATCTACATAAATCATGACTGAATATCAATTTTTGGTTATTCATAATTATGGCAACCTTTTAAATACCCTTGTTATTTAATTATAATATGCACTATAATCACGTAAGAATCAATTAGCTGAATTTGAGCTTGAATTGTTGAGAATCTTAACAGTTTACGAAAAATAAATTGAAACAAATATCGACTGTTTTTAGGACACAAATTGTTTTCCATGAACTTTTGTCCTATTTATTATGATTTGAAACACGAGTCAAGGAACGATGGAGATCAATTTACCGATTTTGCAACTTTTAGATCTAGAATACTACACTAGAAAGTTTAAGCATCCCATTTCTGCTCATTGTCAGTTGTCTGAATGACGAATAGGCAGACAAAAGAAGAAATAAAGGTACGTAAATGGACAAATTAAGTGATTCTATGAATACCTAAACACAAATTTGATAAACGCCTTCAAAATTTTCTAGGGAGCAGAATAAATTGAAATACTGTCGTATATTCCATAAATATCGGGTTTACAAATTTTAAACTTGACAAAATAAATTTGATTCCGATTCTTAGCTTATTTTAAAATAGTTATTTATTTATTTTTTTGAGCCACTTTTCAACTACTAAGGTCATACAGTGGGTATATTCTATACAACACAGCACACAACTTTCCTAGATGGTCATCCATCCAAGTACTGACTGTGCCTGATGCTTAATTTAGGCGGTCGGAGGTCAATAATTACGTTACGTTAGTGGGGGGTCGAAAATAATTTTATTTTTCGAAGTAAATAAAAATCGAAATGACATATTTAAATATCTGCATATGCTAACAATATATATACGAATAATATCCACATCGAAATCCCGGTTTTATTTATTAGTCGAAATATAAAAACAGTAAACGAAACAGCTAGTTGATAGACTCCTATCATTACATAAACTTTGTTGATTTTTTCCCCTTAAACTTGGTACAAATTAATAGTCTGTTTGTGTAATGTAGCAATATTTCCAGTATGAAACAATGTAAGTATATATAATAATATAATGTATACACATTGAAAAATGATATGAAAACCAGTTTAACTACTGTATTAAAAGAATTACTGCTTCGTTTTGTGCACTGTACACAACACAGTAATAATATTCTAAACATTACAAGCGTAGTGTAGTTAATAATGTTTAACTTTGTAAAAAATGTAAATAAAAATCTGACTTTATTGTATAATCGTTGATAATGTTTGTTTTTATTTTTATTTAAAAAAATAAATAAATAAATAAACGAAACTCGTAATTCGTTCAATCTCTGTTGAATATTAAAATATTGTTTATTCAAAGGTAGTTAAACTCACTTTTATTTACTTTTGAAATCATAAAAAATGTTTTTCATATAGTCAAAGTCAGTCGATACTGCGTGTTAGTTTGAGTGTCAGATTGGTTAAAGAGCTTCCTTCTTGTCTGAGACGATTGAGCTGTTTAGATTGTTTTAAGATTCGATGAAAAACCAAATGAGACACATATTTTTGAATAATTGCCCATATAGCAATATGACTTCTGGAAGAATTCTCAAAAGAAAACCTTTTAATAAGTTGATTGCTCTACTTATTGAACACCATAATACATCATAAAAAAGAATGTTATACGAATTCTTATTTCTAGCTACTAAAACAGATTATTAGGCTAAGAAAATAAATAAAGTATTTTTTAAAATAAATGTAAAAAATTATCTAAGATACATCTAGACTCGAACTCTGACATTATAACTTACAACTCCGTATAACGTTCAACGTATAAATACAAGTAAAAAAATAACTTATTATCCGAAAACAGTAGATACCACTTGAGAGAAATGTACGCCAGAAAAGTTAAATCGAGAGCAGAAAGAAACCCCAAATATCTAAACTTCTAACAGATACGATAAAAACACTTCTTAAAGATCTTATATTCCCAACTTCACATGAAACTCAGGAATAAGACACAATTTATAATTCTGATTTTCGAAAGAAAAAGTCTTCTTAAAGAATCCACAATTCTGACTTGCGAAGTAACAAAAATGATTACATAATAAGTTCTTAATCCTCACGATGTCATAATTCAAACATTTTGAAGTTTTTCTGATTTAGGATTTATATATTTCATTTAAAAGTGTAGGCGCTTATTGGGAACTTATTATGAGCTATTGGAATCACTTTTTTACTTTTCTATTTTCCATTATAAATGTCGATTACATCATCTACATTATATAATATAGTGACTTAGCCAACAGAACAATTGTATTTTGTTTATCATCTATGAAATTCACATATTAAATTTAGGGACTTTGTTTTCTTAATCTAATATCAAACAATAGAAAATTATTATGTTATATATGAAAAATTTTTCAAGGATTCGAAAAATAATAGCAAATTTAAGTATGCATAAATGATTTTAAACAGTAGTAATTTAAACAAATCAAATAACAATATGAAATTCTAGATCTTAAGGTAAATAAATAATGGCCTTTTATTGTGTTTTTTGCAAATTACGTAATTTAAATATTATTCAATCACATCTCAAATGATTTATGATTTGCGCATTGAGTTTAAGATTTCTTCGGAAACTTTTATTAAAGAATATTTTGTTTAAAATACAAGCTTTTAGAGTATTAAAAGGTAAAAGAGCAAGTTTTTATCAAAATATGGTGGAAGTGCAGGGAATGAAATAATTGAAGTTATTAAATTAATTTTTTTAGTAAATAAAAAATTACTACCTACCAAGATTTGATAATTATTTTTGCTCATTCGTTTAAGTTCAATCTCATATACGATTTCGCAATTATTTAATTGTTGAAAGAATCAAAGATTACGATATTTACCTTAATTATATTCTCAGAACTAAAATAAATAATAAAGACAAAACAATTTTTTTGTTACTTCAAAATATATCCGAGCACCTGCTTATGGTAAAACATTATATTATAATAATATTTGTAAATATTTTGCAATCAAATTTAATATTTGTCACGGAACGGCATTGCAAACATGTCGTCGAGTGCCGAAGTAAATTTATTATGTACTTTATATTTTTTTAAACATATTACCTACTTTCTGCTGATATAAAATATCTCCTTAATTAATTCAATCAATTCAAATGTCAAGATCTTTTTTACAGTATATATATTTTATATTATATAAATTTAGGTTAAGTTAATTATTGCATAATTAATGAATGAGTTTGATTATTTAAATTGAAATTATTGATTTAATAATAATAAAAAAAGAAGTTGTCATTAAAAAGTATGATGTTTAAAAAAATTTACAATCATTTGAAATTCACTGGAAAATTGTTTATACTTTTAGATAATTTAGATAAAGGTGGCTTTACACGATCGTATCAACAAACAATTTGGCTTGAAAAAAATTGTTTTGGTAGAAAATATATAGACAATTTTGAGTCGGAGAAAACCAATATCGGGTCTTCAATTTCACCATGAGGTTTTCTTTAAATTTGTTTATTTTGAAAACTGGACAGAAAAATTTACATGGAAAACATGTATTTATTGAGAGAGATCACTTTTTTAGCACTTAATATCACTCAGGTAAGAAGCTGAGCGGTCGAGACAGTGAATGCGTTACGCCTAAGTGTTGAGCTACTTTGATTGGGAGATTATGAGTTCGAATTCCGTCAGAGGAAGTTTGTCAATCATTAATGGGGTGGTTGATTGATTACACTTTCGGTGCAAGGATAAGAACGGAGTCTATGCTTGTAGAGGTTGTCTGCAGTTACTCTCCACACAACCCTAGGCTTATGTTGGAGAAGTTCTAAGACTCCAGGCGCACTATTCAATTCTAACTTACATTGAATATTCTTTCCCCCAGCCACATGATGAGTTTAATAAATAAAGATAAACAAAATTTGATGTGTGTGGTATTTGTTACTGACGTCTGTGTCTCAGGAACCTACCTGCAAACAGGCCTTCGATTTTATACCAAAGTATTGATAAAAGAAATTGATCCTGAAAAGAAGTCTACCGGCTTTTTTATTAATAGCTCAAGTTCAGATTATTTTTACAGAAATGCGTCCTGAAAATCGTACAAATTTAAGGATTGTGTAAATCCACTATAAGAAACATCTTCTATCTGTTACTATCAGTGAAAACTGGAAAGAAAAACTATTGTGAACGGATCTCGTATGGTGATCTCTGGTGTGCATTTGATTCGTCTTGGATACAAGATAAAATTTATAGTGAATTATTGAAATGTTATTAAAACTGTTCAAAATTTTATTTTTAAAAAAATTTGGACGTTATAAATTTATTTAATTGACACATGAACATTACTTCATACATTCATTATTCCAATTTACCATCGACATCATGCCTATAAATCACTTTATGCAAATAGGAAAAATGTAATTCGTAAGCGCTTAGGGCAAAAATGATCGATTGTATGTTTATTTTTAAAACAAATACCATAAAAAATTCACACAAAAATTTATTTTCAGAATAACGGTGACTATTTTTTTGTTAACAAGATCAACAAACATTTTAAAATACTAAGAGACACACCTCAGTGTTAAAAATTTTGTTTTTACTATAATTCATGCTAAAAAAATATGTAGCAAGTAAAGTAGAATTATTCAAATATCAAGTGTCCTAATTCTACAAAAAAAATTAAAAATAATTATTGACTCCATAGGTGACTAAAAGGTTACAGAAATATATACTCAATATACTATTCTATTCTCTTCAATTTACATGAGAGTTAAAATTGTTCAAAACTTTTGAAAAATATTCAAAAGTAATATACAAGTGTAAGCGACTCCCTTGACTCCTTGCTCCCACGTGTATTGCCATCCATTTCCGGGATGTCAAATATTAGCAAAGAAGCAATTGACAGATAAATTCAATGTTTTACTTTATTCAAAACGTTGAGTAAATCAGATATCAAGAAGAATACACTCTTTCAAAAGCTTTAATGAAAATGTTTTGCATTTCGACAATATATAAATTATATTTCTTGTGTTGTTTTCTCAATAATGTCCAAATTTCGAAGAAACAACCGCCTTATATCAAAAAAATTCTGCAAGAATCCCTATTCAACATAATCTATTTTTTTTTTTTAAAGCTTTACTCAAATTTTAAAATTTATGATCTACACAAAATGAAGTTGACCCTGAGACTCAATCTTCTAATCTTAATAAACACTGAAGATTAATCGGATCTTCAAAATGATTAAACTTTCGATTTGAAACACTTTTTAATACTCAGCTGAGTTTTTGAGATTTTTGCACATGTTAACTTAAAAAACCTTTGAATTTATTGAATTTCACAAAAATTTTACTAAAGCATGTTTTGAATTTTCAATAAACTTACTTTTAAGATATTTTGAATTAGAAATATGATCAATTATTTTCTTAGATATTTATTGTATTGAATCTTATACAATATTCATTTCAAAATTAATGAGATATTTTTACTTTTTGATGAATTTTCGATCTTGATTTGATATTTTAATAACAATACATTTCACTGACCACTCATAATACGGATTATGGAAAAATGCATAATTTAATAGCATTAACTAAAAGAAGTTTATGTTTGAAGAATTCAAATGTTTATGTCCGTTAAGTATAGTTTTATCCGATAATATAAGTTTATACAAACAATAGATATATTATTTGAAAATGATGATGATATTTACTAGGAAAAATAGGAAAATATATATCATTTTTAATTTTAATCCTCCCCCTTTGAGGGAAATCTTCAACAATACAATTTTTGTTAAATGCGTGTGTATTCTGCGACCTCATATTAATACTAGAATTATATACAACATTTAAGATTATCCGCATACGAACTTCATTCACACAATTGCTTATAAATTGCAGTATGCACTTATATGAATGTAGAGATAAGCAGACAACAAATTAACACTGCCGAATATTTTAAGAAGTAGGTACCTACATGTAATTCCATTACATAAATTCTGATAATAATATTTGAACATATAATAAATATTATAACATTAATTGGACCGTCTCATACCATATAAAATATACATTTAAGGTTATACTATCACGTAAGCAATATTTTAAGAGATCCTCATCACACTTGGAATATAAATTGTTAAGATGTTTCTAAACATATGAAACTGTAATTAATTTTACACCGAAGTCTGCAAAGAGGTAGTTTTCAATGACAAATGGAAAATTAATTTGTTAAAGAAGCATTTTCACGTTTTTGCTAACGAAAGTAACTTACAAGCAACATAAATGTAAATATACCAATTAGTGTAGCGTTAAAACTAAATAGGCTGTAATTTTCCATGCACAGATGGCTATTATGTACTGACTGCTACACAGCAGCATATACGAATATAAACAAATGAGCTGTATACATGTGTCTTCGTTAAAGCGTTGCTGGATTACTGTCCTAATAGAGAATTAGAGTTTTATCTCATATTCCTTTCTAAGATATAGTATTGTAATTCAACCAAAAATATGATATTATAGCGATTAACAATTGCATTTTTGTATATAAACAAGCGAGCGAAAATAATAATTGTTTTCATCATCTTAACGAACAGATTCTAATAAACATATTTTGAATAACTTTAAAATAATGGAAATAATTGACCTGGCAATTTTAGTAAACAATGCAAATAAATAAAACGATTATTTTCAGTGGAGGGATATATGAATTGTATATTTTGTAGTATAGCGTGCGTATTTGTATAGAGAATATAGTATTGTTATAGATACAATCCGCTAAAGAAACATAGCGTACAGTCTTATTATAATATGGGCAACGTGCAACGTGCATAGGATTTAACATTGGCAATTTCTAAAAACTTATTATTAAATGAAAAATAATTTATATTTGCAAATTAAACTTGTAACTATTCAAAAAATTGACATTAGCTATACAATTTACATGCAAACAATTGAACAAATATTTATATTTTCTAGAATGCTAATATTTTATTACAAATTTTAACTACTCATGGCGCATCAATCGATTAAGAAATCTACATCACGTACTATGCACAGAACGTAGTTACTCAGATAATAATTTTTGACTGGATTGGTGTGGAAGTACTACCTTAAAATAAATCGTATCGTCTACAAAAGTAGAAATACCTGAGCCTGTTGTGACATTCAAGTTTTCATATGATATACGACAAATTGGATTTTATATTAATAATAATCAAAACCATCTTCTTAAGTACGCATAAGATATGAATATTTTATATAAAAATTACAAGATCACATATTGAATATTATTTTGTAAAACCAGTCACAGGTAAGGTAAGGTAATCTTTAGATAATAATATTATGTATGTCGCATTCCACTTTGTCAAAATATTTATTAGCGAACGAATTGTGTATCAAGAGAGAGAGTTGCTACTTTACTGCAAACATCATCTCATACATTCAACTTGTTTTGTTCGTCTTGGCTCTTTGCTGATAACGGATTGTTTTTTTTATTTAACGAGTGTACAAATAGTATTATTTCACCAGGTCGATGAAAGCACTGGTGTAGTCTCTTCATCAGCAGTGTGAAGAACTTTTCTTATGTATGAATGTATACGAGTTGCACTTTTTAATATTGTATATAGAAAATATGAAGGTGAACCAATTGGAGCCAATTTGTTCAAAAACTTGCACTGTACGTAAATAGTTAGAGCTTTGCAGTTTCCGGAAAATGTTTTCATAACCGTAAAATTTTGTGATATACATTTGATTAGGGGAAAAGATGCACAAAATTTTGTGATTTTTCATGTGACAAATTTTAATTTAACATTTTCTTTAAGTAATTAAAAGTTTATACTTTATCTCAGATATTAAAATAATTAAAAAACTGGGAAAAAAATGCAAAATTCGAATATTTGTATACAAAAATTTGTGTAAATTTTAATTTTAGCAATATTTAAAAAAAAAGGAAAAACACCATTTTACTTTGAGAACATTATATTTTCAAGAAAACATTTGAAATTAATAAATTTTCAAAAAACTTCTATTTTGAAATAATAACCTCAAATTTGGGATGGGGTCCACTGAACCCTATAAGATCGTAACGGGTTCAAAATCGTCTACAAATCCAAAAAATTGTTGTCTTCTGTTTTTAGGTTTTTTAGGATAATTGAGGTACGGGAAATTCAAAAATTATTCACTTGTGTCACGATTGAATAATTAGTTTTCGAGATATCGATTGAGATATGTCCGAAATATTAACTTCTGGAGTAGATTTCTGGTGATATCTCAAAAACTACCCATTCAATCATTAAATGGATGTTATTTTTGAAATCAACAGGTCAAACCACACTTATAAACATTATTATATAGAAATTGGTCCGAAAAAATTATTTTCATTTTTTTCGATTTTTTTAAAGGGGTAAATTATTTTGTTGTCGATTTCGATAATTTTGCTTTCAAGGGTAATTCGACCTGCAGATTTAAAAAATAATATTTATTTCAAGGTCGGATTCGTAGTTTTTGAGATATCGTCTGAAATTCGATCCAGAATTCAATATTTCGGTAAATTTCAAACTATATCCAGAAAACTACTCATCCAATCGTAAAATAAGTAGTATTTTTTAATTTCTCAGATCACAATTACCCTAGAAAACCAAAAAACAGCAATATAATTTTTTTAAGAATTTTGGTCATTTTTACAGATTTGCACAGAATCGCAAAAACCACGTAAAGTTAAATGTAAAACCAACGTTTTGGCGATATCTAAACAAAGCATTAATTTTCATCATTTCCAATCAAATGCACCTAAAAAAAGAGTTTAGTTCACTGATTTCGAAATCAGACCTTAAAGTCACTCATATAAACAATTCTAAAAAATCCATATCGTTTTATATATTGTTTATCTGGATATACCTAATGTAAGGTATATATAATATAAGAACAACAGCAGACTCCGCCAGACTCAACGACATTTGAACGAAACTGAGAGTATATACGTATAGGTAGGTATATATAAATAAATACGAGACGACGACAAAGCATTCACAATAACAAGTTCTTGTTGGTAATTTCTAAGAAATCAGTATTAAGAATTATTATTATTATTATAATCTTCTTTTGTTTGTTCATGGCCGAATAAAAATATTTTTATACTTGCTTGTTTTATCACAATTCGGGTTCATTTCATATTTATTGTACATTGAAATAATAAACTTATTACATTTAAAAACTAGATAATATTTTTATAAAAGTTATAATATCATGTTAAAAGATTAAGAGCATTAAAAATTAATGTTTTTAATCAAATTCAAATCAAATAATTGTGTTTATTTTATCCACACGACGTACAGTGATGAAATTAACGTAATTTACGACCAAAATTGATAAAAATGAAGGAAGTATGATAAAAAATTGTAATAAGACATACGAAGCTAACTATAAGTGAGTTTCTACCGTTTTACACGATATATTTAATTTTCCACATTTAAACAGTGATTGACTATGGATTGTTGTAATTTTGTAGATTTGTTTAAATAACGTTTAATGTTTTATTTATTGAATATTAGGATTAAACCATTATGGATTCCATACCTACAGGAAAATATATTATTGCTAAACAACTAAAACATTTACATTACTTATGATAGTAAAGATATGTTGTTTTAAACATAAGACTATATTTTATTATTTTATTTTATTTCTCATAGCGAAAATGTTAATACTCAATTGCACTCGATCCGTTTTTAATACAATATTTATAAAGAAAGAACAATTCAGTAACTTTCATATAATTTTAAATTTGGCTACATCTAGTTGCGTCTCTTGAATTGTTAAATTATACAAGTGTAAACACACTTCATGTAATATTGGCCGGACCTTTATTAAATTTTCACCTGGGTGAGACGTCATAATATAATACTATAAAAAATCCGAACTTTGGAAGCATGTTTGTAACTAAAATAAAATATTTATAGTTATTTTAAATCATACTTTCAGCTTTTTCTAGACGCTTTCCCATCTTTGACTATCCATATCCAATGTTCCAATTACCATACATTTTCTATAACTCTTTTAAAAAATTTAATTTTGCATGGACAAAGCAACAATAAAAATTATTACAGCTCCAAAAAACGAACACACTTGGTGCAAAGTAAAATATCATGGAAGCACGAAGAGTGGATAGTTTTGTAAGTATTACACTATCAAATATTTGATAAAAAATTTTCTATACAATATCTTTGTCAAAAAAATTTTACAATATTATGGGCTAGATTATATTATTGCATATTTATTAAATTTAGCCATCAGAATAAAATTCATTTTGAAAATTTTAAAACCAGAAAAAAAAAATTTATAATATTCTGTTTTTCATTAAAAGTGGAATAAAAGCGCTAAAATCGCAATAAATTGGTTAAAAATTTAATTAGATATTTAATTATAGAATTCTTCCATTAATTATTCTTGCAGATAGAATCTAACGAAAAATTATACAACTGTTCGTGTGTGTTATTAAACTGATTTACATTTTTTGGTTTACAACCATAACTAGATCTAATTAATAAATAATTCTTTTTTTTTTCGTCTTCCTGAAATTATAATTTGCAAAATTAATAATATTCTGTTTCTTCTATTATACAAAAATAAATAAAGTCGTGTGGTCAGTGAACTATACTGGTCGGACGAATAAATTTCTGATAATCATGAAATTCATTTAGAAACGTTTGTAAGAACCAAATTTTGTAAAAATTTAACTACGAACAGCATCATCATTTTTAATATATGTATGTAATGTATTCTATAGTTTACTAGCTAGTGACGTCACCATTGCTGTCACCAATCAGGGGGCATTTCAGTGCCAGAACAAATTATGAAAATTATAACATTTTATTTCGTGTAATTTACAAAAACTTATAGGATGGCCACATTTTGTAATATTATTTTAATGCTGTCAGATTACTTATTACCTATTAAGTGGTAGCGATTTTGTCCTCGCACCGAAGAATCGAGCCACGCACCATTGACATAAGAGTTCGTGAAATATATAAAAGACCAAATTTTCGTTTCCCGTGCTAATAACAAGAACTTCCTATCAGATTGTTTAATAATATATTCAAGGTTGTTCAACTGAATATTATTTTAAAAATTCCATTATTCTCTTCTATTGTAACATAATTGGTATGTTCTTCTACTTTGATATAAGTTCAAGTTTCTCTACTAGATGTGTATATATGGCGAAAATTTAATTTATTTCGTGTACATTTTTTTGTAATTGACTTGTGTCTGGTTCTTATATACTGTTTTTTTTTTTTCGTTGATTGCTATCTATTTCTTAACGTTGAATTGTAGAATTATGTGAATATAAGTATACCTAAATCGAGCCTCTTTAAAATTGTCGAGACATTCAGTCTCAAAATCACTACCCCATCTAACATATAAAATCATCTATTTTGTTGTTCGTCATCATTTCTTGAAGATGCCGAGTTGTCGATTGTTTAATGTTTGATGTTGAAAATTCGAAAGGTTCAATAACTTAGTTAAACTTCAATTTAAATTTGATATATAATCACATAAAAATTGCTTTATCACACAAATTCCGAACACAGAAGTTTCACTCTATATGAATTAACATTTTGAGAGTGAAAAATGATTCTGATTCTGATGTCACTTCAAATTGTTGGGAGTGCTTCATGAAACAATTCTAATATTTTCAATTGCATTTATAAAGTCTACATATATAAAATCCCTAATTATTAAATGCGTTGTTTTCAAAGAAAACACGTTTTGAAAAAATGTCTGCAATTTAAAAGAATGTATGTGAAAAATTAAAAGAAAAATAAGCCTAGGTATAACTGAAAATAATAATTTTTACAAATTTTAAATGTATAATAAGTCATGTAGCATTTATGAGCTGAAAAAATGCATTTTCTTCATTTCAATCAAAAAGAATTTTCTCTAACGGAAAAATAATTAAGCTTTAAAGTTTTTTTCGGTTTTCTGTTTCAATCAAAAAGAACTTTCTCTAACGGAAAAATAATTAAGCTTCATAACCTTTTTTCGATTTACTGTTTCAATTTTGTTTTCTCAATATTCAGAATTATCGATTTCAACAAAACATGCAAAATTTCATCAAAATCGGATGAATAATTTATCAGCATTTATCAGCATTTAGGGAAAAATCTAAGAAAAATTTATATAATGTATTAACTAAAATATCTCAGAAACGGCTTAATCGATTGAGTAAAAACTTCGTTGTTAGATTTTTCAAATGACTTATGTAAATTTATACCGTGCATGTTAATACAAAATTTCATCAAAATCAGATGAATTATTCACGAAATATCGACGTTTAGGCAAAAGCTAGGGGTCACTTTCGAGCACTGCGATCTCCCGAGCAATAATTATTAAATGAAATGTTTGTAAAATGGGACCATCTAAAATACCTCTACTCTTATTCACCATAAATTCATAAATATCTCAGTAGCCTTAGAGTTAGGAGCAATCGTATGAATCCATTGAGTTTCACAGATTGACACAAAATGGAAGTTGCTCATGAAGTTCAACATGTGAAAACAAATAAAGAGTTTTTTTTTAATTGCAGCAACACAATTTATGGATCGATGGATCGCCTCTTCATTTAAAATTATTTACATATTATATATAAAAAATTCTAAAATAAATTTGTATTATCATTCCTTCATTGTGTTTGTTATTTAATAATACATAATATACAGCGAAAGGAACATAGTTAATTTTTTTACAAAAATAAATATAATATTTCGAATATCGATAGATATAACTCGGAAGTAACACGATAATATTTATAAATTAACATAAACAGTTTCTCCACCAAACCATATAAACCTTACCTAACTGCGAATGTAAAAATAAAGAATAAAGAGTCATGATTCCAACCAAACAAGCATATAAAATATCTATTATTCTTCACAACAAAATGAATTCGACAATAATAATAATAATAATTTTTAAAAACCGACAATAAACAATATTCACACATAAGGAAGTCAAATTTATGTATTTTAATATTTGCATGCATGTTCAACACCATTACACTTAACGTTAATAAAGAACGTATATTATTATTATTAGTATTATTATTATAAATAAATATTAAAGAAACTAATTATGAATTTTTATATTAATTAAAACACACAGCAATAAATATACTCACAACGCAGTCAAGCCATCATGTGTGATAAAGATCTCTTTATGTTTATATATTCTTTATTATTTTGATTTTTTAAATAATATATGAACGATTATTATTTGACGAGACTATAAACCCGTTAAAAAAATTAGTTGAGACAGTTATTTGAGCTACATGTGAAATTTAAATATAGTCTCGTTTTAGAGCCTTATCACGTTTAAAGCTTACAGAGGAAATATATTGGGACAAGAGTGTCCCAAAGTAACATTTATCGTCCTGATATTTCAATTTTCTTTTGTAAGGCAGCGGTTAATGACTTAGCCGTAAAAAGCTTGAATACATGAATTGCAGATTTTCTAGAGACAAGAGCAATACCCAGGAAGCTCTCATTGTTGAAAATACTTCCTTAAATCAAGTAAATGAATTTGTCTATCAGAGAGAAATTTATAATGTGTCTAATAGAATTAAAACAGACTGGTTAAATAGAACATAGCTTCTGTGACACCTAAATACATGTTAAAACTAAAAGTACTGTGAATAAAGAAGAGCTAAGATCGGCAATGAAATATGGATCAGACTATTGGGGAATAAAGAAGAGTGAAGAGCAAAAAAACTGAAAATCAAGATGCTAATACTGAGATGGGCATCAACACCATCAATGTAAAAAAAATCATGTCCGTGGGTCCTTTAAGATATCTAGAGTATATTAAGAGAGGAACTGCAACAGCGTCCCTTGTAACTCGACCCTTTGATACTTTGTATCTTCTATAGGACACTCAATCACCTTCTAGCCTTCTAGTAGAATGTGGCAATTATATTGTTATTATGTTATTGGTAGAGCCAGTTACTTCGTTTTTATTCAAGCAACGACAGTGTGATCAATTAACCGCCTCTTTACTTATTTTTTATAATAGATCAAACTGTCTGGCTGCCTGGATTCGAATCAGCGACCTCCAGTCTAAGAAGTCGAATGGGTAAAGTCACTTATGCACACTTGAGTCTACTGAACAAGGTTTAAATACCTAAAATACACCCGTAATGGGAGAAAACCGTCAGTGCTGGATTAATTACCTGGATAAGGACAATACAAGAGTATCGTAAAGCTACTAGGATGGCTAAATCCAAATTGAGAGAAATCCAGCATATGTATTGATTTTAAGTTTTAATCTGAAAAAACACATTGAACATTTCAGATAATTATTAAAAACAATAGATTTGTGTACATACACACCAATTAAAAAGAAACGTTTGCATTCATATAATATATGAAAACTATAAATACATACTTTACACGGTCTTCTGAAACCATCACACATTAATACGAATAAGTATTCTATAGAAATCAACGTTATTAAATTGTTCTTAACAATTATACAGGAAATGAGACATATAATTATTATTTAAAAAAAATGTTTGAGAAATGGAAGGTTTAGGTTGTATGTTGTATAATCATTTTGATGACAATCACAAATACTCAAGGTGTGAAAAGAATTGTTTTATTAACATATCAAATGGATTGGTTGATGTTCACGATATTCTTTTATTATTGTGTGGTCATTTTTTGAAGTCTCGTAAAAATGCACATTTCAAATCAAAATCAGTAGAAATATTAAATCCAGTCAAAGTTTAGAAAAAGGCTGTCGAACAATATCTAGCAAACCCAAACGACTCAAAATTTAATCTGGGTAATTTAATCACAAGGTAAATGTAAAGGTCAAACATCCGATGAATCCGTGCTCACTTACCTCAAAATATTGCCTAAATGACTTTTGGTGTTAAACAACAAACCGTTTATATACTGGTCTTATCAAACTACTGATTTCTGAAATAATATCGCTCACGTTTTATAATACAAGCGGTTACTAACTGATGCATTAATATTTATAACTATCAATTGATGAATTTACAAGTGTTTGATAAAATTTTGCAAAACATCAGGAAAATGCATTTAAATTAATTTCACAATTTCTATACAATCCGCTATAGAAAACAAAACATTTTCTGAATTACATAAAAACAATTATTACAAAATAATAATTTATTTCTAATATGGAATTCTCAATTAAGAAATAATAATTGGGAAAATTTTTTAAATTTCGTAATATTGTCGATAACTGCAGCCACATGTTTGTGTTAAAAACACTAAATTTAAATTAATAATTAAATTGATAGCTGATTCATGTATATATACTCCCCCGCAAAAGCGTTATGGAAATGAACTTCATTACGAAAACAAAAAAATCATTAATAAATTAATTAAATGCCGTTTTTAAATTATAGTTAAAAATTCTCTCAAAACTTCTTTGAGTAAAGTCTTCAAAAATACTTTTTTTCGTATACATAAGGTAGTACGAGCGCCAGGCGGGGTGGGGATAGGTATCGACTCTAGCGCGGTAAGGGGAACGCAGTAACCATATGATTTTTTTCAATATATAGATATACATTTAACATTGGCTAGTGGCGGCATTTATTTTTCTTTTAATTAATACACTTTAATTAGTCGGGCAAGTGTAAATGTTTTTGAATTAAATTTATCACTAATATATTTACTGTCATTCATAAGTTTTTTAAAAATATTCACCGACAGTTTTACGAGAAAAATACAGAAATGTATCAATGTTTGAAGGTTTACCCCATAAGACCAATGTTAAATTGCTCAACTTTAAAGTTAATTATTTATTTAAATGATCGGGCAATCTCCTTCAAATTTTTGGAATTTGTTTAGACATATTTAAACTTTGTATTAAAAAAAAATCAAGCCTTTTATCAAAAGTTGCCTTGGTGCTCGTACTTCCAACAAAATTTTTGGCATTTTTTAATTGCAACTCCCTCTTCTTTTGGGAAAAATGTCCAAAAATACCAACTGTCAAAACGTCTGACACACTGACATCTTTAAGTAGCAGAAAAAATGTATTAAAAACTGAATTTAAATATGCTCAAAATTAGATGCTGCAGAATTGAA
Source organism: Chrysopa pallens (assembly GCA_020423425.1). Classification (NCBI taxonomy): domain Eukaryota; kingdom Metazoa; phylum Arthropoda; class Insecta; order Neuroptera; family Chrysopidae; genus Chrysopa; species Chrysopa pallens. The sequence goes on along the minus strand of CM035593.1, from coordinate 21,784,384 downwards.
TGAGGTGCTCGAATTTTTAATCAAGAAAATTGAGTGACTATAATGCACTCCTGTCGTGATATCACGGTAGCAGATTAATGATGAGTAATATTTATTATCAGTTGCCGGTAGTTTTAAAATGTAACAATCAGGAAATAACAAAGATTAAATTGTAGACGAAATATACATTTGTGTAAAATTGATCAGACGTTGAGATAAATTTAAAATTTTATTCCAAACACTTTCATTAAGTACCTCTGATAATTTTATCGGCCATAAATTGTTTTTACAAACAGACAGAAGTTGTTCACCATATGGCAGTAGAATGAGTTACAAATAAATTTTGTTACTTCTTTTTTTGATTACCTTAAAATGTTATGGACAAAAACATTTAATTGAATTATTATATCATTTACCATGAAATATGTTTGACATGTTAATTATCTGCATACAATCATATTATCCAATACAATGAATGCATGTTTGGACATACGAACTAACTGCATCTGATGTTGTGTGTGTTTGTGTGGAGGAGACGACTTTAAGAGGTAAAAAGGAAATAAAACCACACGCAATCTAAACATTTAACAACAAAAATAATAATGATTGAATTTTTAAAAAAAATTCTATATAGTTAATTATTGTAAAGCATACGATGGTTAAATTAAATAAGATAAATTGATCTATAATTTTTTATGGTAAATTGTGAGTAACATGTACAGAAAAGGGGATGTTTCTAAAAGTATGAGAGATTTTATTAGGAATGAGATAAATGAACTTTCGTTTATCGGTAACTATCAGTTAAGGGTAAGTGAAAACTGTTCTAGTTTGTGAGAAAACGACAAACATGCAGAAGACGATTGTAAAACTGCGACTCGCAGCCGGGTTACTTTCTAAATAGATGACAGTGTGATGACGAAATTATTGATCTAGATTCTAACTCCAATATTTTCTGTGACATAGATGTAGAATTTATTCCCAAACAAGGAACGCCTTAGATTTGCACCAAATACGAAGATCACTTCAAAAAAAAGCTTTGGATCACGCCTTTTCTACCCACTTACATTTGATCAGAGCGTTTTCTACCGAAAATGTTATTATGATAAATTTCTTACCAGATAATGGGAAGTAACGTACCTGAAACAAGATAAAAATAATTTTAAATAAAACTTGAATATTATTAAAGATAATGAGAACTCTAGGATTTTTCGAAATAAATTATGATTCAATTTCCTAGTCTACTTAATCGAAGCTGATTGATTAACGTCGTTATTTGATAGAAATTTGAAAGTTAAAAATTTCGCACTTGACTAAATAATTTAGCAGACCATCACGAAGTTTACAACGACTAAATTATTCTCGGAAAGACTGACGATGAGTTAATTCATGACGGCTAGTTTTTAAACTAAGTACGTATTTATGTAATATATTTATAAAAATAGATGTGGGGCATTATAGCAAAAATGTATTTTAAAAACTAAAAATTTAAACTTCTTCAAAGTAATCACTTTCCAAAAAAAAAAGTATAATATATTTCAACGGTTTTTTTCGATCTTTAAACAATTTATAACAGTCAGTTTGGGGTACCGCCATCAAAACGACATGCAAATTCTAAATACTAAAAATCATGTTCATGGAGTGATAATTTCAATCGAGAAAATAATAAATAATTTTTTTCAATTCTGCTGGTATATTTTTTTGTCGCGCTTGGCATCAATTCCATGTAATTTAATTTGAAAATTGCTTTACAATCGCAGTCTAACGAATGAAAAAATTTTATTTTTACAGAATTGATAACCTTTGACCCCGCCTCCTCTTTCTCAGACGTGTAAAGGGCTTGGTATATGAAAAATATCACTTTGTCATAAGACACAAGGAACTAAATAAAAGGAAGAATAATTTTTGCAGGGAACAATCATTTTTTATTAAATTTCAAGGAAAGAACGTAAAGTACAGAGCTGGGTTGTTTGTACTTCGAAAATATGCAAATTGTGGAAAATTTTCTGATTATCAAAAATGAATTGGAAAATGTTATCAATGTAAACGCACTATAAAATCATATTAAATGAAATTTTATTTATATCTCATAAATTTTTTATAAAAGTGATTGTGCCATTGATTTTTCAACATGGTTCTGAAAATAATTTAAAGATTATTTTTAGTATGCAAATCTAAACAAAATTCTTGTATCCATACTTACATAAACAAACACACAATGAATGACAAACTATTTATAATTATCAAAACAAAGACCTTTACCTAATATAATAAATTATTATCCTTCAAAGTGCGCGGCGGTACATTTCAAAGTGAAAGAAATATATGATGACGCCTTTTTTTATAAAAACAAAACACAAACACAACATTTCTGGATTGTATGGATAAACATGTAGCAGAAATGTACATACATTTTGTTATTCAAACCACACATACCGTCGTCTTATGTGCGCGTATATAAAAAAAACAGGTTCACTGGATAGATATCCCATTTTAAAGAAGTTATATCGAACCTTATATAAGCAACAATTCACTTTTATAAATAATTTAACGTTGAATATATAAAATATGGCGTCTGTTGTCTGTGAATCAATCATTATATGTTTTACAATCGATAAATACAGTGGCGGAAGGAAAAATTAGCAAATCGTGGTACACGAGCGACTCAATTTTCTTTACCAAAAACACATATATACTCAACAAAATTAGAGAATGTTGATTTAATCCAGTTTTTCATCAACAAAACTAGTGATCATCCAAAAAGCTTTATAAAAGTCATACTGCATTTGAGAAAACGTTCAAAAGTAAGCATGCAGAATGAAACCTATTCATGAATATTCTCAAAAATGATAAAGGGACCAAAAATAGGAGTGCTGCCGATAGTTGAATTAAGTTTCTTAGAAGAGCATCAAAATTTGAGCTATTGATTAAAGTAAAGCTCTGTGAGAGTCACAATGGCGGATATTACATTGAAAATATACGTTTTATAGAAAAATTAAAATTAATTCTGCTTTTAAATTAATAAATTTTTGAAATTCAATTAACATATCATCAAAAAAAATATAGCTCTTCTAGCTCCTCTATTCATCAAAATTGATGTTTGAGGTTTCGTAATTTTTTGAAAATGTAGCATACAGTTTAAAATTAACTTTTTCGCAAACAAAAAAACAAAAGTAATTTATCAACACTAAAATACACAAAATACCTTGAGTTTTAAATGGAAAATTGTAATAGTTTTTGTGTAGTGTATAAAATCTTTACTATACCAATAACACAACGAAATAAAATGAATACTTTATTTAAAAAAAATATTATATATTAGACATAATAGTTATTTAAAATAATAAATAATCGGTAAAAAAATTGCGAAAAGTGTATTAAAATAGACCCATAAATGAAGAAGATTCAAAGTTTTTTCAAATAATTTAAATTGTTAAATAAAGAAACGATCTTAATTTCATTTGTACTGAAAATTTTTGAATTCGCCACTGGCACGAATATATTAAATATTTTATTGAATACTTAAGCTATCTGTTTAAAATGATGTATGCAAGTGTCTTTCATCTTAATGATTACCGATGAATTTTTTAATGAATAATAATTAAGAAATAAAAACGATTATCATATATGAGACAACTTTTATTATTATTTCTACAAAAAGTGTTACGCGATTATTATATTTAATTGATAAATGAATTAATTAAAACACGTGAAATTCAGTAAGTTATTTAAAATTTTTTTATTAAAACTTTTGCTCATTACAACTTTTTTTATTAATGACCAAATTTGCAGATAATTTGTAAAAAATTATCAAAAATTATGAAATTTAAATAAAATTGTGGTTTTGGTGAAGCGGTAAAAAATTTTCGATTATAAAATTGATTTTATTTTTGAGCTCTACAGGTTAAGTAAGCTACCCTTAACATAATTTTATCCAAATCGAGAGCAAATAATTGATCTCGATTTTTTGAAAAGGAATACGAAGAAAATAACGAAAATTTGTTTATAAAGGTAGTTTGACAAGTAGAGCTCAAAATAAGTTCTATTTCACGGTTGAATTCGAACTTTTTAAGATATAACCTGAAATCCGATCCGAAGGTCAATATTTCGAATATATTTCAAGGAATATTCAGAAAACTAGACACCCAAACGTAAAATAAGTAATTTTTGGGTTTTATTGACCTTAATTTCCCTAGAAAACCGAAAAATTGCAATAGAAATTTTTTTGGATTTTTGACAATTTTTAAGATTTTTTACAGTGTCAAAAACCACATAAAATTTAAGAAAACACCAAAAGCTCTCATTTGGCAACGAAAATATTTGCAAGAATTAAAAATGACATTCAGCATAAAATTAATTATAAAAATTCAAGAATAATAAATGATGGAAGACTTATAAACAATCCAAATATGGAATGGTTTGTTTGCAACATGATTAAACTAACAAATTTTGTATTTTAATGAATTATTTAAATGTTGCAAAAATTACATGTGAAATACAACACACGAGCACCACACAAAAACATCAAATAAATAACAATATATAATTAATATTAAGTAAAAAATCCGCCTCGTTTTAAAATAATTCACAACAAATTGTAATTTTTTATATATTTTGACAATAACCCACCATTATATCATTTATTTAATAATTTACGACAGACAATGTTGAGATGACGATTATGTTTGCTACTAAATAATCATTTGTATCATTTGGAAATCTTCCAAGTTAGCAGAGACAACTTCATTGGCTGTCTGAAAAAAACATCTCATTATGCGTATATTTCAAATCGTAATATCCAAGAAAATTATTTAAATCTATTGATTTTCGAAACGGCTTTCGTTTGAAACGTTTTGAGGCATATGGATGTGTTTTTCACTTTTTAGCGAATTTGATGAAAGTAATGAAATAGGTAATTTGTAGGAACAGTCTTACAAGCCTACCTTTTTCTGCAACCAAATGAGTGACATCTTGTTGCCTTGGATTTATTGTAGAAAAAATGTGATTATTATTCGTAGAAGAGAGAGTTTTTCAATTATATCAATCTAGCATTAGAATTCTTTGATACCTTCCAAAAAGCATGCCTTTGAAGTTTATTATTTAATTCTACAAAATGACTGTGTGTTATACTTGAATTTTTCATTACGGAATTGATTAGCTTTTCCTAATAATCGAGTTTGAGAAAATCATGGTTGGATTATTACAAAATTCTCATTTCTAGCGCCCAATAAAAGTTGCGTTAAAAATGTTTGAAGATATGTAAAAACTTTGAATAGAACAGTGATTCTAGTTCTATAAAAGAAAATTGTTTAAAGATATTTCATTATAATGAAGAGAATGGGTTTGTCTTGGTCTAAAAACACTCAACACCTTTTAAAATAAATATCGATTTTTTGCCTCAAAAGCAAGACCTTTTATTATTACTATTAAAATCTCAAATTCCATACGATGGAGGAGACAATTGCAAGGCCATTCAACTTGACTTTCAATTCTATGAATTTTTCTCCATTCAAAGTTAGGAGTCTCCTGTTCTAATGAACAGGAAACACTCATTGACTCAGGACCATTCATCTGAGCTATTAAACACTCAAATTGAATAAGATGGAGGAGAGCAAGGCCCGGATATTCAATTTTTCATCAATTTTTCTTAATTAATAGATAACTTAATTGTTAATTAATTATTACGGCAACATCATAAACTTAATATTATTTTGTATATTTGTACATATCTAGCAGATTTGCAGATTTGTCTTTGCTAACTTTATACACCTATTTCAGACTGTGTGAATTTTACCCCACGTACAAATAAACGCACATAAAGACAACGAAACAACAAGATTCATCTTTCAATGTTTCTTCTGTTCCACAGTAGAAGTAGTAGTTTTATTTTATGAATGAAATATATTTTTTAATCAAATAAAAATAATACGTAACATATACATCATAATACCATACGTGTAGATATATATATATGGGGGACAAAAAACTACATTAATACATAATATAACATCATTTTTTATTTTGCGTTCTTCTTATTTATTCACTTAATAATTCACCTTTATATTTGGGGTCAAAAATCTCTTTTCTTTATTTGTAAGTGACCCATTTATAATGTAAATTGTAGAGTATGAATCATCTGATGATGGGTTATGTTTGTTCTATGAATGTTATAAATTATTAATTTGAAGGTAGAGATATTTTAAGAATATTATTAGATGCGTGTAAATTTTTTTTTTAAACTATGATTCATTTCTTTATTTAATAAGAAAAGAAAAACATTTTTTGATTTAATATTTTGAGTTAAACATTTTTGTTTAGTCTGAGATATGGATTAGTAACACACGTAGGAGAATTGAATTTCATACACTTGCTGAAGAATTGCAAGTTACGTATATTTTTGAAAAGCATACTATTGATAATAGATTGGTGATAATAGTAGACTGGTAAACTAAAAACTACGAATACTGAAAGTTTATGTAAGAATCATAAGTTTCTTAAGGTAAGTTTGCTAAGCCGGATGCTCGAATTCCGGATAAAAATTTTTGAAAAGTTCAAAATTGGATTTAGTACTGTTAAACTAGAAATTATATAGGTGAAGTATAGATAAGTAAGATGTATCAATGATAGATTGTTTTCCCAGTTTAAGCTAGTGGCAGCCGAATTAACAATTGTGGAGAATTAGCTAAAAATAGGAAAATGTAATTTTTATATTTTCCAATTGCTTAAGGAAGTCTTAATACACAAATAGATGAAAAGTCGTCTAAAAACCTAGAAAATGAGACGCAGATAGACAAGCCGTTTGGTTAGGCATAAAACCATGGCAGATCATTAAGTTGGAGGACTAAAAGTCCAAATATTGGGTACAAGACTAAACGACAATCGAAAACTTTGAGTATGTTTCGTAACACAGCATCAAACTATCTTGCCAAATGTAAAAGTATAAACGATGGGGTCGCATGTTGAAGTAAGCTTGCGAAAATTTACGTAACCATATTAAAAAACTAGAGCTGTGATAAAAACCATGAAATTTTGCAGATAAGCTATATCAATTTTAATATTTTCTGGTAACGAAAAATATATATCCTGCTTTTCTATGCTATTTTAACTAATCAATCATAAATTTAATATTCCTATTTCATCATATTAGATTTGGAGCAACTCTTGGTTACATTAACATTCCATTAACAGATATAGAATAATTAAATTGCAATTGCAAGGATAACAATCAATAGCCTATCATTTTCAGTGATTTGAAGCCGGTGTAAGTGTTACCCGCGAGTGTTTAAGTGAAGATTAGGTTGATTAATACCTCAGTTCTCTGTGAAAATTCTATATCAATTCCTGTTAAAATCATGTTAAATAATAATTATTTTAATTTTTATTACATTATTTAAAATACCTAATTACGAATTCATGATTTTTTTAAATATATTTTTAAACCTAACAAAGAAGCGCCTCGTTTGATAATATAACTAGAAAAAAGATATATTACAAACATTCCATTTATTTAAAAAATAAAAATAAATATGTATATATTTTTTTAATTTAAATAACTTTACTTTAGATATTCTATACAATATTGTTATTATCAAACAAAAATGAATAATTTTTATATGAATATATGAATATAACACATTATGTTATTGAAAATAATAATTAACCAATCAACAAAAATACTATTTGAGGTACTTGTGTAAGATGTACACCGGCACACTACGGTCGACGATACTTGCTTCTTTAAAAAAAATAAATATATATATATATCTACAAGACCATAAATGCTTTGTGTATGTTATAAAACAAGTGATTCATTTACAGAATGATTGGTGATGATTGAATAAAAATTAAGAAATTATTTGTCAATCCATAACTAATCTTTCGTAAAAAGTGCAAGTAAATTTTCCAGAGACTTCAATAGTTTTCTCGTTTTTAATATGAACATCTATACATAATAATTGTGATAGGTAGAAATAACCTTTTTTTCGGATTTGAAATGTTAATATCTAGTAAAAAATTTTGTATTAAACACAATTAAGGTGTTACAAAAAAATATATTGAATTTGTAACATAAAATCAGTGTTAAATCAATTATTATTTGAGTTTAAATACAGAGGTTATATAATTATTTTAAAATAAAGAAATATTTAATGACTTATTAGAAGAAATATTTCACTACATTTATTTATATTACAGTCAAGTAAGACCAAACAGTTTGAAACTTCAATAAAAGCAGATATATTTTATGTAGCAAAGTTATATGAAAAAGTGAGGTTCGTTTACCATTTTATATAATTATGACAGTATTTTCGTGCAAAAAATCAAGCAAGAAAATAAAAACGAAAAACTAACACACTCAAATCTACACACAAAGTTTTAACACAGACCGTATTTGGCTCAAATACAGGAATTTTTTGTATTTTATTATATTACTGCTGAAATGAAACTTAGGATTCCTCGTTAAAATTCCATATTATTCATGAACGACTTAGAAATCAAATTTATTTTTTAACGTTAAAAATTTCTTCATAATCTTCACTGTATTTTGTTTGTCTTAATGATGTTAATGATTATAAATAAGGTAAACAATGGTACTCAACCATGTGACGTAATTTATTTAAACTGTATTATAATAATTAATTTTTTTTTCTCAAGTTATTACTAATATAATACTCTTAATGGAATAGATCATCCTATACAAGTAATTATAATTTATATCCAAAAAATTTTTAATAACAAGAACTAATTTAAATAATGCCACTATCATCATTATTCGTTATTTTAAAATCCATTAAATTTTTCCCATTATACAGCCGTCTTCTCTCTGATACAAGTGTATTTTATATCGTATTCAAATTTATTGATTCTTTTTTTTTTGGGTGTCTGCATCATCGAAAATCATTTTTTTATAATTAAAAAAAAGAACATATTTTTTTATATCAACGAACATTCTTAATCTCTGAATCTTCTTTAATTGAAGCTCATCTTGGGTTTTACCAAACAATTTATTTTCGATCATTTTCAGTACATTCCTTGTCATATTGCGATTTATTTTTTGAGTCAATAGAAAACCTACATACGAAAAATAGAAGTCTAAATGCTGGCTAATTGAGAACTGTATTTACGAAAAACTATTCATATTCATTAGAAAATCTCATTGATGCGTTGATTAAAACTGTTCTATACACAAAAAAAGTATAATCAATCAAATACCAAACAAAAACTGAATTAAAAAATATAAATTCAATACTTTTCAGATTAAATCTTCAATTTAATAATAAAAATTTATTGGAAAATTCGATCAATCTAAATATGTAATTTTACATGAAAAAAATCATTAAGAATACATAAAACAGTTCGCTGTTGATATGTCTCTGAATGCAAAAAGAAAACTTAGAAAAGTTTTAAAGTTATTTATTTACCACATAAAAATATAAAATTGATTTTTATATTTAAATATTATTCATGGAAATATTTGCACGAGTCTTTCTTTCAAATCAGAATATTTAAAGGTTAATATACTCAACTGCATCAAATAAATATATTAAATTACTTGAACATTTTTTTTTTAATAATATTAATTAAGATAAATATTTGTACAAATATTACTCATAATTTAATTTATCTGCGCTCACAATATTGATGACCCAAGACTAATTTATGCATAATTGTCTTTCATTATCTCATTTACGTATGTTTGAATACTTGAATTTATTGTACCACGTGTGAACATACTAAAAGTAAATTATTTAATTTCATTATTATTTTTGTAGATATTGAATTTAAATCATTAAAATTATATCAACACAAACACGTGATAAAGAAGAATATTCATTCCAAACAAATGAATTTAACATAGTTATCTGTCTAAATATCCAAAATTCGTTTGAGTATCAATATTTCAACTAATGATTATTATCTTAATATTAAAAAGATTGATGAAAACTGTTCCGATTTCGTCCGGCCGTTTTATCCAGTCGATTTTAAAATGAAAGGCATTTGTGGTAAGATAAAGCATTAATTGGATTACGTCTATATTTTGCCTTTATTAAGTTATACTCAAATGCGATGTTGTGATTTATTTTGCATCCCAAAATCTCCAGTTCTAATGAAGATAGAAGGTTCGTTTTAGTCCAAGAACACTTAGTGAATCCAGACCTATCATTTGAGCAACCTGGAGAAGTTGGAGAACGTTGATAGCACAACACACACTCATCATCTTTTTTGTGTGATTTGAATGAGTAATAAATACTACCAGATCTGTTTGGAAAAATTTCTTATATATGGGTTTATTAGATGAATTGGAGCAATGTGGTGATTCTAAACGGTTTATGAAAAAATGTTCCAATGTTGTTTTTAATAAAAAACATTTTTTGTATTTGAAATATGTTTGAAAATTTCATGGATTTCAGTTTTTTAGGTCTAGAATATGCCATCGAAATTTCAAATTTCCGAACGTATAGACAGGCGGACCAAGGAAAATGAATTAATTAAGTGATTCTATTAAACACCTTATCCCAGATTTTGTTATCTTCAATATTTTAAAGCGTTACAAACTAAATTTGGAATACTAAAAAATACATTTCTTTAAATTAAAATTAACATTTTGAAGAAAAATGAGAGATATTGGTTACGATATTTTCATTTTCCTTTCAAGCAAAAGTAATCTATTTCATTTTCAATTTTCCATTTATTATATATTTTAAAATGCATAAACATTTTTCCTCATCAAGGTTATAATGACTACGTTTTACTTTGTAATACAAATACAAAAAATTAATTAACTGTGTTTGAAGAGTAAGTACAAAAATAAATGTACTTTGTCTATTTTTATAAGCAAACATCTCATTACCGTAACAATTAAAAATATAAATATATAAATAAAATAATTTAAAAATGTTAATTACCCATTAATTATATATTATATTATATTATATATACAATTATAAAATAATTACCATAAAACTATTGCACTCATATTATTTAAAGTAAACAAATTGCATTCATTTCGTTTATTCAAAACTATAAAATTTTTTTAATTTCAAGGACTTCATCTTTATTATTACAATTTTAATGTTTTTTCATCATATTATAAAATAATAAAATAGGATGAATAACACTAGAACCGAACTAAAAAATAGACTGCCAATGGATTTTTTGGGCACAAAACTTCCTGTTGATGTACGAATATAAAGCTATATGTCTGGAACTACTTGCAAAATTGAGTTGAAATTTGGATATTAAATAAAAAAATATTTTTTCTATTTCTTAATTCGTAAATTTAGTTAAATTTTCAGTGCTTATAAGCTGACAACATTTATTTCGTGACTTTCTGTTATCGTTTTTTGCTATATATTGCCTAAATATCGATCTTCTTTGAACAATCGATTGCAAAAAGTAGTCTAAAAGTAATTTCCACATAAGTTTTTTATAACAATCGAAAATAAAAAAATAAATTATCGAATACGTAAAAATAAATGTGCTATATCTCTAAAAGAAGTTGAAATTTGGATATTAGGGGTAATAATTTTTGAATATTGCATTTTCTATAATACATTACAGGCACATAAAATTTCTGCTAATAATAAAACTGTGTTCATTTTTTTTCCATTTGTTGTTTTATCTTCTGTTTTAAAATTTCATAAAAATCGGATAAATAGTTTAACAGGATATTGATTGACATTTAATTGAAAGAAGTGGATGTCACTTTTGAATGGTGTATCTCCACAGGGGTAATTAATGGCCAAAATGCTTGAAAAATGGGCCCACTCCGTACACATCATCTGTTGTGTTTCAAAAATATAAGAATATCCACCAAAAAGTTTTGGAGCTTTCTATATTCGTCTGAATGATATTTTCAGATCGACAGGCAGGCAAGAAATAAAAGTTGTTCAGTAGGTTCCATTGGTCAGGACTGATTTTTGGTTTGCCATTTTCGTTTTTTTGATGAGTGAAGAAAAATCATAAAATTGTGTTTGTGTTTTTAGGATTACGGAATATGAATCTCAATACGAAATTGTTAAACTTCCAATTGCAAGATTAACAATAATGCACTTAACGATGTAAATATAAATTTCCCATTTTTTGAATTCGGTTAAAAAATATAAAATATTTGTTGAGATATAAACACAACAAATCCTTCACATACATTTATTCACAATGTAATTTTATGAGCTAGAATCCAATCCGTGAGTGGAATTTAACGAGGGGTATTGTGCAGTGGTAAAGTACATATTTTAATGTAATTTATGCGATTACTCTTTTAGTCTTTCATAAATTTATATATAATATTTAAAATAGTTTAATAATTAATTGCAAATTATTTAATTTAGGTTAAAAATAAATCAGACACAAACATTTTGATTTATTTATAAACGTTTGCTATTCCATCAACACGTCTTGCACGAAATTCATTTTAACGATGTTTCTTTGTTCGATGTGATGAAAAAGTAGATCTGCATATGTTTTTTTGGTTTATTTATAAACTTATCTGAATCTATGTTAAACAATTCTAAAAATAGCCAGACAATGGATTCGTAATCAAAATGTTTCAAAAAAGAAAAAAAAAAACGAAATCAAGTTTTTAGTTTCAGCTGCTGTCTGTGTTTTGCTATAAGAAGTGCATCAAAAGTATGTTTAAATATTGTTGATAAAACCAAAACTGCACATCCCGAAATGAAATATGTGTCAAGTTAACTTAGGCAAAGAAAACCGTTAATAAATATTAAACGATCTAAATATTCGTTAAAATAGCTTTATCTATAGAATACTGTATGGTGTTTTCGAACCATTTTGAAAAAATTCCTTTAGATTTCCGTCAGAAACTCTTCATTGAGAAACTAGGGCAGTCTAGTTTATCCAAACCACCTATAAAATCATTTATTTTGAGCATACCATTTTTGTTTAGTTTGAAGTTTTTTGTTTAGATACAGGGATGGCTTAACTATTTCAATATTCTTAAATAATGAAAGGAGATTTAAACTAAAGAAGTATACTTCGATATACGTAGTTGATAATATTATAAGTAAAGCTTAGTCTGGGTACTATAGTTTAAAGATTTCGATTTCGTTTTTTCTAAATGATTGGTGATAATAAAACCAATATTTTAGGGATTTGCATGATTATGCAATATTTCAATCAAAATTTGAAACTACGCTTAAAACGATTCAAAAACGAAGCAGTTATAAGCTATCAAAGAAGAGAAATGCAAAATGGCATCATAGTGCGTATATTTCCTTCCTTGCTTAACTAGAAACTTTGAATGTTCTTATCTCGTTTATTTTTAAAGATTTTTAAAAAATAACGTCAGATCAATGTTCGTGAAGTATTGAAGTAATAAACGTAGCAAATCATACAAATCCCCAGTTGGAAACTTTTTGCCATATTTATTTTTATTGTTCTAGGAGTTTACATTTTAATATATTAACCTAAAGCATATAATTAAACAATTCGTAAGATAATTTTGAATTGATCAACAATGTCTATTCCATACGTTTCGGCAAGTATTTGATTTTTATAAAGCTTAAGAACAATTTGAATTTACAGAATAAAAAAGGTCATAAGAAACTTGTTGTATTTTTAAAATACGACATTCAATTTCATTCTAACAATGTCATTTCGTTTAGTTTCTGTAATGTTTTACAAATACTTCAGTAATAATAATTGTTAGAGGTTCTTTAATAAACAATAAATAGCCGTTAAACTGCACTCACTAAACACTAAACATATGATGTTGAAGAAAATTATATTCAGATCAGGAATTGCATTTATTTTATTTGTTCTAATCACGTAAAACCAGACCTATAACATAGGCATATAAACAGTAGGTAAACTTACTTACATGAGCACGTATAAACACAGGGAGTCCGATAAATGGAAGTTATGAAAGGTAAGTTGTTATACAATATGATTTTAGACACATTTAAACAAAAATCTTTTATCGTAGCATAACACGGAACTCACTGTATCACATGCTGGGTACATTTTACGAGTATACTAAAAAAAAATAAGTGATATTCAGAAAAATGCTGTATGTTCGTCATATAGACCATTTTTTGATAATTTTAGTCGTGTAAATTTTTATAATTTTATTTCTATTTCTTTGAGTTGCTCAGAAATTATGTTTTCTTTGAGGTTCAGTGAAATTCTTTATCATTTTTTTAAACCTTTCTAATTCCTTATGAAAAATGTTATTGCTGTTTATATGATTGCCTTCAAAGAAAAACGAAAAAATATTGTTTCCGTATTTTGGGTCTTGAGAGAACCAAAAATAACAAATATTTAACGATTGAATGGAAAATATTGGATATATCGGTCTCAGAATACGATTTTAATCAATAGCCTAAACACCATGCATACAGTCGTAAAATCGATTAAATTTTTGAAATTTTTGGATAAAAACTACTCTATAAATAAAGCTGCATTTTAAAGGTAATTTTGAAACATTGATTTCAAAAATAGCATGTATTTACTCATAGGCAGTACAGTTTTTGAGACATCATCTGAAATTCAATCGAGAGGCCTATACCTTGAGTTGATTCCAAGCAATATCTCGGAATTTAATCATCGAAAAATGTTTTTGTGTTTCTAAAATGTTATCCTTGAAAACACAAAAACATTAAATACCAATTTTGACACTTTTTGCGGATTTTTTAAACTTGTAACATCACAAAAATACATCACACGAATTTCATAAACAGTAAACAAGGTCCTAACCAATTCTGATTATTTTAGAATTATTTTATTCAGTTTACAACTTTTCGAAAATGGTTCACTTAGATAATGAGCTTTTTGTATTTAACCGGCCCAGTGATCAAGTGAGTAAGCGCACTAATTATTCACCCAGTTGACTACTTAGATTGGATCTTTCGGATTCGAATCCAGGCAGCCTTAAGATGATAGAGTGTTCTATAAGAGGACCTAAGCGAAAAGGTCTAGGTCTAAGCGACTCGGTAGCGATTCCCTTCTTAATATAGTTTAGTTTTTTTTATATCAGTTTTGTAGCAAAAAGGCAAAAGAAGAGACAAATTTATAATACTTTAATCTACTAGAAAAAGAAAACCATGTTAATTAGAGTACAATTATTGCCCCGAAAAACTACACCTTGTGGGAGCCACTGATATGGAGCTTCGTTTCGTTCTATATTCATCAGTTTTGACAAAGCCTACTCCACACAAAAAACGCATCATACAGTTAAACAGATCTAAACTAAAAACTAACTGACAGACGTATAAAGATTTGTTAACAATATACACATATCTGTTTTGTTTTTTATATTCATGAAGTCCTCTTCTTCAACCACACGTAGGTATTACACATACTCCATACGTAGTCCACCTTGTGTATGTACGTATGTATGTTAGACCTCTTGTTGATGATATGTCGTCTCCTTGTGTTGTTCTTCTTTGTATTGCTTATTGCTGTTTATATAGTTCAGTAACCTTCTAAAGATGATCACCATCATATAATAAACATTCATGTGTCTTCATCATATTTTGTTTTTTTTTTTTCTTCTTCGTATTATTCATTTGATTATATTTGAAGATATGTCAGTAAGAAAAAAAGTTATATATATAAATGAAGCGAAGTAGACATGTCAAAAAATTATAAACCTTCATATTTTGTTCGGATGTATGAGGTGGGTGGAGTATCGTATTTATGTAGAAGGTACAGTCTCAATTCTTGTAAAGAATGTAGCTTCTGAAAAAAGTTCGATTAATTGTGAGGATCATTTGATATTGACATTAATAATCGTGAGTGTGGAGCTCTCGTGATAATAGACTTTGGCTCAATTCGAGTACGTAAGGATCATTTGACATTAATAAAACCTTGTTTGTAACTGTTGGTATGGAATTATCATAATAACAGTTCTAGATTCGATTCAAGTGAGGAAGATTGTCGTTCTTTTAAGGGTTTACATGATAGTGAAAATTTAATAAAAACGATTTTGAATAGTCTTCCAAATTTTCAATGATTAAAAGTCTAGGACATGCAGCCTTGCGAACTTCTCTGCTCATTTGGCCAGGGTAGAAACTTCACTTTTATCACGTTTTTGTCAAAGCTCTATTTTCGAAATCAAAAAATCAGCATTTGACGAAAAGTAATGAAAACTGTGTATTAAATCTGCCATGAACTATGTGCCAAAGGTAAGGGAACTTTTTTCTCAGGGTCATAGAAAAATAGATACCAAATGCTAAAATTTCAAAGCTTCGAAATTTTTCACGCTCAATACAATAATTTGAGTGGACTCTGTTTCTGTTTCTTATCAGTCCTCTCCTTCTTTTTGAAAATAATCTCATGATCAACGATTTTTGAATGTCTACTGCAATTCAGCTGGAGACATTAGATAAATAATCATAGAATTATCATAATCTATCCCTGCCCTACCTAAAATTAAAGAAATACACATTGAGAAATGTGAATAATTTGAAACTTGAGACGCTCAGAGATAAAAACTTACATCGTTAAAAATTTTTGACTTTGATGTTATTCAATCTTTTGATTGTTCTAAACTTCAGGTACAAGAATATCTGTCGAAAAACCTTATTGGATTAACAATTAGTTATATTTCTGGTGAGCTCAGTAACAAAAGGTTGAATATTTACTAAACCTGTTTTCTTCTCTACCACAGATTTCAATTAACAGTTCTGTTTTCTTAAGTTTTTAAGAAAAGTTGTCAAAAAAATTCTTCATTTGTACCGATTTTTTGTTTAAACACTTTTTTAAATGTTGGCAACTGGACGACTAACTTCTAAAAACTTTCCGATGTCCAAATCAAAAAAATAATGAATTAGTTACCGGTTGAGTGAACAATTTGAGTGATAGATTAAATATGTGAACTTCAAAATTTAACTGTTTTTTATTTTAAAATAGTCGTCTAATTTAAAATGTCATGTCATGTATAAAACTTTTTTTTCTTCTATTTTCTAAGAAACATTCGGTTTTTTTTTTCCAATTTTTTTTCCATTAACTACAAGATTTTTAAACATGACCTACTTTAAAACATGTGAACTGTTTTTAAAAAAGACAGGAAGTGACATATTTAATAATAAGTATTATGATTTGTTTGTTATTTACAAAAAAAAAAAAAGAAATATAATGTCGTTATAACGAACTTGAAAACACATTATGTAAGATAAAAGTATCTCTGGAAACCGGATAGAAATCATAAAGTGTAAAAATACAGAAAACAGTACAGGATGACAGTAGTAGATTTTATAGTAAGATAATTTTTGTACGTTATGAATAATTAATTTGGTCTTTTATTTACCTAAATCTTGATTACCAAAAGTTGGACCTCGGTTCCAAACATTTTGAAAGATTTTGTATTAAAAGAAGTAAATTTTGCTGAAGAGGTATTAGAAACAAAAAAGGTCTTTTAAAAGGCACTTTAAATTCAATATGACTTTAGTGATAGTAATAACATTTTCGAAAATTCTTGGTTAATAAAATTTAAGTTTTGTAAAAATCTAAACTTATTTCTTTTTTTCTGACATTGTCCAGTTATTTCATCGATTTCCAGTATAATATAAAATTACTGATAATTTTTGATATGGAAGGCATCTATTGGAGCTCAAGTAGTGCATTTATTTTAGTCTTCACTTTTGTGATTTGAAAGTTCAAGAATATTTGAGAATATCATAATTTCATCTTTAATACACTTGATAACATAAACATACAAATATACTAAAACGGATTAAAGATAGTAAAATATTAAATATTACACTAAAATATAGAATATTCGTGGGAATTGAGGAAAATGAGTAGCGCGAATTTGAGCAATATAAATCGTCCATTAACGATATTAAAAAATTATTATGTTTTCACTTCAGAACTTTTTTCATTTAGATTAATCGTATTCAGAAATTGAAACTAACTACGGATTTAAGTTTTGTTTTTTCTCTGCGGGTACAATACTTAACGCAATACTTAACGCAACTTGGAATTTAAAGGCTCATGTATTTTCTTACAGAGGTTTCACCAGGGTCAGTTCAATGAGTAATTTTATGATTTGCAAGGAAAGAAACATAAGTTTATGAAGTATCATTTAACGTTATCAAGAAGTTTAAAGTAAATAAGCAAATTTTCAATGCAGAAAGCCATCTGTATCTAAAATACATATACTTTATCATATAACATTATTCCCTTGACAAACATTCTGTTTTAAATTGTCTACATAGTGCCACTTTAAATAAAAATAATGGGTCTCCGTCTACACAATTTATCAAACACTATATGTGGACCGCTTTATAAACAATACATATTTACAAATACGAAGGTTAAATCATTCACACCAGTCTGTGTCTATTTTAAAACTAATATCTATCATTTCATAATTACAATTATCTAATAATATAAATTCATTGATGAAGTGATAAATCTATATATATTATAAAATTCTCGTGTCCTAGTGTTTGTCATCAAACTATTCTGAAATGCCTTAACCAATTTTTAAGATATTTTTTTTATATATTTGATACGTTTGAAAATAGGTCGTACACTATTTTTTATACCCCTAAGTGATAATGCTATACTGTATTAATCTTCAACTCTTAGTGATTGATGATAACTGTCAATTATCAATCGATCAGTTGATCAGATCCCTGCGAGGCGTCTGTCGGTGTCACTTCTCACGTAGGTAAACCACCCAGTTTGTTTGTGTTGGCTAAAGACAGACTAACCAAAAATATCGTTCACTTCATTACACTTACTAGATTAATATTGTTTTTCTTTTAATTCTCATCATTAGTAATTACTTTTAAGAGATATCATAGCAAATTTATTAAAGTTGATTTGTTTTCGTTAGTCCACATTAAGGCTAGGTTTTATCGATTATATTTTTTTGTAAATACATATTGATTAATCTTCACAGAACCAATCAAATTATAGAGAACAAATGTTCACGTAAAACTTTTGTTTGCATACAATAGGCTAACGAAAACGATTCAATTATAGTTAAGTTTATAAAGTAGAATGAATTTTTAAAAAAATGGGTGCGTGTACTTATGTACGCCTGTCAGAAATTATACTTCTTTGGCATTATCAATTTTTAAAATTGCATGGAAATAATTAATTACAATAAAATAATGAAAGGACTGCAGAAGGATAGTCAACACAGTCAATGAAGTTGAATTTAAATTTGAAAAATTAAATAAATAGGATATTTATTTAATTTTTAATTTAAATTTTTAGTATATTACAAAAAATTAATGTCTGGTGTTTTGTTATTTTTATACACTGTCATCATCCACAGCGATCCATTCCTCTTTCAGCCACAGACTACATCCCCACATACTTTGAATAAGTTATTTTTTATTTAACCACTTAAAGATTCACTAGAAATAATTGATATGAGAAAACAATGTTTGTCGGGTCAGCTAGTGATAATATTATTTTTATTTTATAAATAATAATTATAATTAATATTTGATCAAATCGAATATGATTTTATAACAGTAAACTGATGAACTATATATTTTAAATATTGATATGATGTTGTTGATAAGTCATCATCTATCTATCACTGTAAAATGTCTATCGGAATTACAAAGTCAATGTTGTTATTTGATATTTCAATATTGTATTACAAATATAAAATATGAACAAAAATCATCATCAAACGCAAACACCCATTGTTGATTACACCTCACCGTTGTTTATGAATGGTAACATAGTAATTTTGCAGATTTTATAAATTGATATTTTGTTAAAAACAAACAGGTGTTCGAAATATATATTAATGATAAGACTACGCGTATTATAAAATTACACATTTAACCTATTTTTGTTTTAACCAGTTATTTTATACAAAATCATTATCAGTTTTATTCATCATGCTAAAAATTACTGAGTGATTCGTTTTATAAGAAATAATTTGTTATTTTCATTAGAGTTTAAGAGGAATTTGCACTCAAAATGAGACATAAAGATAATCTTTCATGTAATTTACAGAGGTTTCATTATTAATCAGTGTAGGTTTTGAGCTTTGACACACCCAGAAAGAGGCCGAGTAAAGCTTATGCGGTAATTTGAGTATTTTTACTCGGCCTATCATACCTTTTATCTTTAAATGTATCAATTATGGGTGATTTGATTAAAGATCATTCCTTTTCTAGGACCTCTATAAAAAGACAATATCCACTACTTGCATTTACAGAGTTCTCATTTTTAGTCTCAATTCCTGATAAACTGGTGTATAGTTTATAATATTAAGACTTTGCTTAAGGCTTTAATGGAGGATAAAGCATATAATTATTGAGAAGTATTGCCCATGAATTGCTGCATCAAAAGTTCTTTCCACCAGAAACTGTGCTTCCTAAAGCACATGAAACGTACATGACGTTTTCTACTCCTTCAACTAGCTTAATTAACTCATATTGGATTGCTAATAAATTATTTGTGTTGGATATTGATTATTAATTTTTTATATGATTATTTACTGTCGATATCAATATATATATATATATATATATATATATATATATATATATATATATATATATATATATATATATATATATATATATATATATATATATATATATATATATATATATATATATATATATATATATATATATATATATATTACGCTGAGACTGGTATGTTTCGAAATGTTGAAACTTCCAATTTTGCAAGTTAAAACTGAAAAAAAGGGAGTCTCTGTGGTAGAGAATATGTTTTGGTTGATAATCATTTATTATTAAAAGTCAAAAATGTCGGGGATCGAAATTTTCAATCTACTAATGTTCTAAGCTGAGAAAAAAAGCAGTGTTCACTTTCTTCTCGATAAAAACATGTAGCTCAATTTTCTATTAGTTTAATCATTCACCAAGACAATATTTATTTTTGCATTAAAATGTTATCTCACTAGGGGATCACAGTGGACACATAAAATACGTATTAAATACTACAGGTTCTTTACCACACCTTATATTGTACAAGTTAAGAAAAATCATGTCTTAATTATGTTAAATAATTTGTAATTAGCACGAAGGAATAACATGATAGCTCCCGTTACATATTAAAAAATCTTTACATACTTATAACTTATTTTAAAATATCATAATTATTAGCAATAATAAAATTCCAAACGCAGTATGAGACTCGTTAGCAGTCTTACTATAAGTTTACCTATGTACAACAGTTTTTATACACTTAATTCATTATATCATCCGTTAATAATCATATAAATGTTTTATAATATATGAATCGTAAAAAGATATTAATTATTATTATTATGAAAATAGAAATAAAAATAATACTAAAACTAACTTCAAAAAAGTAAAAATAATTTAATAGTGAAAAATTTTTTTTGAAAACTATCAAAAATTCACGTAAGACAGAATTATTAGAAGAAATTTTAGTTGAATCATTTCAGTAGTACAAAAAAATTTCACGTGAACATTTGTATTCCACAATTTGATTGATTGTTTGAAGGATGTTATATTCATTTATAAAAAATAGTTCACTATTATTTATAGTATGCAATATGGCACAGTAAATGTTATATATTTATTGTTTAATATATTCGATTCAACTTTAGAACATTAAAATTTGTTTCAACAATCGTAGATTAAGGCCTCTTTAAGCCAGACGTGCATCAATAATTATAAAGGCAATAAAAGAAGAGGAGATGGTGTTGCATTTTTTTACAGCAATAAGAAGATTGCATTCTCTTTTATCTTTTTCTATCTACGTATTCGTCAATTTTTCTGCCTGTCACCTCTGTTCTCGACATTCTATAAACAGCCCTCCGTAACTGTCCTATATTTTAGGCTATTTAACATTACCACAACAGCCTTTTTTCGTTCGCAATAAAGTAATGGCATTTCAAAACTAAAAAAATTCAGCAAAAATCTATTGAATTATTTCTATTCCGAAAACAGAAAGAACAAGCTTAAGAAAATCTAAATTTTCGGATTTTTTTCATAATTATCTCAATTTTTATACCATAAATCTTTCCCACAGAGCATAACGAATAAACCCAAAATATAATTACGAAAATCCATCTTTCAATTTTCATTCAATAATCCTAAAGAAAAAAACAGTATTAATATTCCCAAATGTCCTTTTCTTAAATCGTGGCAGCTATATTGGAAACAAAAATAGAATGGCTTCTTTGTTTGAAACCGGTTAATTATAATCATAAAAGTTTTTTTTTTTTCGTTTATCGTCTAATTCTATTCCTTACAAAACTCACGTAGTCAGTTAATCGTTTAAGAGAAATTAATGATAATCTGGTTTAATAAAATTCTTTTCTCATATGCAACTTTGTATTTTAGTAAGTACTTAATGTTCTTATAAGAATCAGTCAGCTGGATTCACATCTAATTTATCTAACGGAGTAACCTATTTAGATAAAAATTTTAAATAGCGTCACCGGTGTCCATTATCTTATGATATATCGTAACGGAGATTAAATAAATTTATATATATATACTATAATATAATGTGTCAGAGTCTATTAATTTTTGTCTAAGGTTCATTACGCTACAAAATATTAAAGCCATTGATAAAATTTTGGTATGCATGTTCGCCTGTCATCTAGATAAATAAAAAACTAAAAGAAATGTGCAGAAATTTTGGTGATGTATTTATTTTAAACATACATAAAAGAGACCAATGGATCCATGACCCAACTCTAAAACCATAAAAGATGGAATAAAAATTCAAAAACAAAAAGTTTAGCTTAATAAGCACATATATTTGGAATGCATATTATTATAAATGTATTTACAAATGCATTGATAATATAGCATATTTAGTGTATTTTATGAATGCTAATAATTCAAAATACCTTACGTATCTAAACAATTAACAAGGTTAGTAGTTATTTTCACTTTTTTATAAAATAAAAAATATGTTTTTTTGATAGAGCTTTGGGAAAATTGTCAATATTTCTACATATCCATGCCCAATTTTGCTTTCGTAATAATAAAGCTTTTATTATATTATACTTATCACAATTATTTCGACATCTTCCCCTTAATAATCCAGTGTGAATACAACTTACAACATCATCAATACAAAATAAATTAACGACCTACAGTGAAGTTTTAACGCCGATCAAATAAATAAAGAATGTAATATAAACGCGTTATTAAAAAGTCGTTAAATATTTAGTGTGGAATTATCTTATAGGTTTTAAAAAGTAAAATAAAAAAAAAACCTCATTTTGATTAATTTTAAAAACAATTTTTAAGTTTTATTTAATTACAAAACTTCATGTTAATAACTTTATTTGTCAGTTTAGTTAAAATACTTCATCGGATCTTCAAACTTTGGGGTTATGAGAAAGAGCCTATCTAAAGAACACATTATTAAAATTCTTAATGAACTATAAGAAAACAAAAATCGTGTGAAAGAAAGAAACTCCAGAATGAATTTGTTTTTTCACATAACGTATCCTTTCATTGCCATCTGCCCTTCGACAAATATTACGCTCGGCAAACAACCGAAATTTTATTATTACCTATGTTTGAAAGTTTTTTACTTCTATTCTTCTTGTACATCTCAATAATTCAATTTTTTCGCACTTTGCCCCCTTGGAAACAGATAAAACATTTAGAAAATTCAAATTTATCAGTAATTGCTTATATCCTTCGTTTGACCAAGCCCATTTAGAATGATAATAATTAATAGCAAGTGTATATTTTTGTGCATTCAAAAAAAGAAAAACCTTTCAAAAATTTTCGGTCCAAGATGTGCAGCCTTTAATTTTAAAAAAAATGTGCTTTACTCAAATGTTGAGTAACTTTGAAACTAAAACTTTTGTTTAAATTTTTTGCTTACATACTTTATAATTTATTAAGTAATTTTTTATTTTGTCAACATTTTCTTCTTATCAACAAATCGTTTATAATTTGATAATAAATTATCATTTATCTCTAAGATATGACTGAGCATAAAAATGCATTAGGTGACATAAAAGTTTATCTTATCTTAGAGTCAAAGGAAGAAAAATTTTATGAATGCTGATAACAAGAAAAATTTTGAAATGAATTATATAAAATAAAATTAATGTAAATAGCAAAATAATTTATTAGGACTTTATATCAATGTTTATAATTACTACCATTAGTAAAATACGTAAATTAATTATATGCAGCCATAAAATGTGAAAAAAACGAAAGGAAAATCTCAAAAAAAAAATTTCAATATCAGTGGTAAATACCTTATCCTTGCAAATAATACATATTTTTGCAAGGAACACTATTTTTGCAAGGAGCATGATAATAGGAGAAACAGTACCAATTGCAAATATTAAAATTTTGATCCCAAAAATTAAACCTCAATAATATAACATTGTATTTTTTTGAAAATTGTCACGCACAAATAACTCAAAAAATAATTTTTCAAATATTATAAATAGTACGACAATAGTACGACTAACGGACGGCGTGGCGTGTCCAAGAGTTTTTAGCGAAAAAATGTTAAATTAAAATAAAATTTTGATTTTTTCTTTAAAAAATTTGTATATCAGTATTGTGTATACTAAACTCTCTTACATTTTGGTAATTATTTTAAGAGTTATTTCTACTCAAAAACTTCAAAAAAATGCAACGTATATTACATTAGAGATTGTCTTGATTATGAAGGTCTCATTTTTGTGTGTCTATTCTACATAGACAACAATTAGGCATGGTTGATAAAATATGAATACGACTTTTCCAAACAAAAATAATAATAATACAACACATTAAATTTAATCGTTTTGATAAAAACTAAAAATAATCGCAATAATTAGTTTCAAGAATTTAATTCTTTCATATTTCTCAAATATCATCATTTCACTCCATATATTCTCTCTAGATTATAAAAAAAAAAAAATCAAATTATTTTCATAATTAAAAGTTAATCAAATTAATTTTTTATATTTAATTAAAAATAAACTTGATACACTTTACTATAAATAAATTAGTTTATTATTTATTTATTATTTGTATGATATTTAATGAAGAAGGTAAATCAAAACACATTGTGACCATGAAAACATAATACGAATGGAGTTTTCATCTTACAAAAAATGATCCGAACACACGATTATTTTTTTATTTAATTTTATTGATGATTGTGTTTTTAATTATAATTAAAAATTACGAAAATATTTTTGAAATATTATAAAACGGCGTCAAATTTAAATTATTTTTAATGAAAATTAATTTATTTTACTCGATATACGCGAAATATATAATTTAGCCTACAGCTTTTTATAAGAAAACCTGGATTTAAAATCCCTTATTTCATACATTTTCGTATATCTGTACGTCTTTTGTCGGTGCCTCTGTCATCAAAATAACTCAATAATGAAATAGAACTTTTGAACGCAGCGCCAAATATTTGAGAATGAAATATACTGACTCGCAATTGAACCTCGACCAGAGTTAAATATTTATACCCGTTTTAATTTTGAAAATGAGTTAAAAGATTATTTGAAGGTTATTTAAAAATTTTGCTGAATTTTTCTCAAAATCGCTTATTTAATGCTGGCTCGTGCAACGGTACGAGATCATTCAGATATCCATGGAAGAAGATCCTGTATATTACAAGCAAAAACCTATTACTCTTTAATTTGTTACATTTTAAAATAATAATTTAGTCCCATAGTATAAAAGCTCAAACGAATTTTAATATGCTGGAAAAATAGATAAAATTTGTTCATTTAACAAAAAACTAAACAAATATCGTTAAAACAGAAATACTAAAATTGTAAAATTCGAGATTTTCATGATTCAGATTTATGGTAAACAGAGTTCTATCAATTATTATGTATTTTCTGCCGACAAATAGTCTAAACAATTCAATTTTTACCGAAAAATAGAACCTATTTTTAAATAAAAGCTTTCATTTTGGGATGGAAAAATTAAAAACGCTGTAATAAATTTAACATAATACAGCTTAGTTTAAACATAGTGTTAACTTTTTAAAAAGTCCATTTTTCCTCGTCCATTTATTCTCAGAAATCTACACAAAAATTAATTATTTCAAAAATTTAGTCGTCTATTCAAAAAATTTGTATTGCCTTGACAAAAAAACACAATTCAATTCTCAGTTAAAATTTAGTTTTATTTATTAATCTCGTAATAAACACATCTGATTAAGAATAATTCATAAATAAATAAAAAAATATTTGCCAAATAAAAATATTATAATATTAACCTTCTAAACTGATTTTGATTCAATGTCAATGTATTTATTGTAAGTAAAACGATAGTTTGAGAGTGAATATATAAAAAAATATGCACTTGAGGGCAAATAAGTTTCAATTTTTTTTTTTATTATAAAAAAATATAATTAAAAAATTACTGAAATATTATACATGATTTTACACAGTGGATGATGATACTGCATATAGATCACTGCTCGTATTACTGTTACTGTCTGTTCAAAAAAGGTAGTTTATACGGCATTTCGAAAAAAAACCATTGCCCTATATATAACCCAAAAAAGTATCCAAAAAGATAAGGTCATTCGATAATTGCAGATAGTTTAATTTTCGTTTGAAATCGCTTTGTAAGTGAGATTTTCACATAGACACAAAAAAATTAGCTTAAATTTTGTAAATGCTAAAGAGACTTCGAAAAAATTTTTGTTTCATAATTTTTTTTTTTTTAATTATTTGATTCAAGTCAGTTAAATTAAAAATTAAAAAAAGGATTATTTGTTGATTTAAAAAATTATTTCTGAAATATTACCTTATTTCTTAAAGGTAAACTTCAAAACATCCCATTTATATATCAAAAGGTAAACATCTTCGTCAAAACATACCAATTTTTTGGTGAGATTTGTCTGAGAAACAGTGTTTATCCTAGTTAGAAATAATTTTTTTTTACTTGAATTTGTATATAATTATGGCAAAATTTTATTTTGTTTTAAAATCAAAACGGATTACTTTGATGATTGAAACCAGAATTTTTGAAGCTGCTAGCGGATTCTATCGATTCGATATTCATAAAAATTTGAAGATATATCTCCCTAATTTTATTTCATAATATAACCGAGCTCGAATTTTTTTTTATACAAACTTACTTTTTCACAATTATTTTCGAATTTCAAATTATTAGGAATTTTACGTAATCTCTTCTTAAAAAAATTATCAAAGTATAACTAATAAAAATACTATTTGAATACAAAACCATCTGTACCTAATAATTTAAGGCCATCAAATTTTTCTCAAAAAAGTGAATTTACGATTGCACTACCTTAATATAGGGTAGAATTAACATTTTTATATTCATCATTAATAAAACATTACCTACAAGAATACACAAACAAAAAAATAAAATATATAATTATTTATTTTATAAAACTTAAATACAAATTCCAATTAAGAAAACAACAAGCGTAACACTGAGAAATATAACGTACATTTTAAAAATGCCGAAAAAGCATTTTATTTTTAGATGGAATATTTATGAATATCATATATTTGTAGTTTTACGTATAATAATTTCAAGAACGTATATTAGTCAAGACTTCAAAGTATTTTGATATAAATAAGTATAGGGCAAGAAACTTTAAATATAATAATTTATTGAAATTTTTAGTAATAAATTAGCATTAGAGATGGAAACTTGAATTAAAGTTTGCTCATTAAGATCTTTGATCATTAACATCGATTTTTTTAGTTTTATGCATTTCTACAATTAATTCAAAAAAATCTGTTCATTTAAAAAAAATATCAATTTCCTTAAAATATATTACCCATAATAAATACATTAGTCTAGCTAATTCGAATACCTTATTATAGTTCAAAATACCAAAAAAAATTGAAAAAAAGAAGATAAAATAATAATTTACGTTAAGGAAATTTAATATAAAAAATTTGTTAAACAAAACAATCTAAGCTCCGAATTTATGAATTAATTTTTCCCAACTCTTCCACCAATTGTCTTATTCATGGAATTACATTATGAGATCGCCTGAATTTTTTAATGATCAGTAACAAAGTTAAACATAACGATAGTTTCTTCTACGAAAATTTATAAAGTTGCATCTTTTTCTTTTTCGTAAAATTTTGGATTGTGCCAAATTGAACTATATTTGTTTTTTCTGTTTGTTTTAACGTGAAGGTCATTAAATAATAAATATAAAAATTATTTATCCGATATTTGACCGAAAAAAATTGATCGAAAGCTTGAAAATTATTATTTTAAGCTGTCAAGAAGCATCGAGTTTTATCAGGTATTTATAATATTGACTTTTATATTTATTATTGAATAATATATCTATTAAAATAACAAAAAAACCAAAAAAAAAAATTTCACGGACTCCGAAAAAGAAAACGTTTTAATTTTGATAATTTTCGTCAAGGAAAACAGTTATTGGACTAATCATAACGAAAGCTACTGGTGAGGTTGCAGCTTTTTAATAATAGTTAACACAATCAAGAGGTTTACAGCAAACTATGTTATTGAAATTATATAAGTTTCAAAAGTTGTCGAACTTTGTTTACACGTTAAATATAGAACCGGTAAAATAATTTAAAATTCATGATAAAAGATATTTTTTTTGGGGAATCATTTGAACAGAGATACAGAGCAAAACAATGCAAAATTATGAAATATAATTTAAATAGGTCAAAAACATTAAAAATCCTTGAAATGAAACAAACAGATGTACAACAGTATTATATTATTTTTTTAATTTTAAAATTGTTTACAAATACATTTCAAATTAAATTTAGGTATAATAAAAAATCTGATGGAAGCGCAGGTCACAATCAATTTTGTTCGAAATAGATATAATTAACACTCTTCATTGCGCTTCCACCAATAAAAAGACCTAAACTTTAAGTGTCTTAAAAAAAATTCATCAAAATCTAAATATAGCTCTTGAAACCAGCATGGGCTAAGTGGTCCTAAATTATATACTGTCGAAAGCAAAATTTATGCTACAAAAATTTTTCCACTAAAATATAGATCAAAAACAAACTTAATTTCCAAAAAATTCCACCTATAATATATATAATATATATCCTTAATTGCGCTCCCACCATAATTCAAGCTCATTACGCAGTTTGAAATTAAATTTATGTGGTACTAATTCGAGGATTTTCGCACAATTATTAATTTAAAAACAAGCAAATATGGAATAAATTTGTATGTAAACCAAATTTTTATACATAATATAACGCAAAAATAAAACACCCACCTTTAAAGAAAATTATCCAAAAATAGAGTCAAATTCAATACACCAGACGAAAAAAAAGTTCACTTATACAAAACCAAAATAAATACAATTCAATAAATCACAAATCAAAAATAAATCCACAAACACTTTTACAAAAAAATAAATAATAAATCACATTTGTTTATAATCAAAATAAAATATTCAAAACTAAAACACGCTTATAGATTTTAACACTAATGTTTCTAAGCAACACAGAAAAATGTCCAAAATTACATCGAAACCCAAAAGAAGAATTCTGCAATTTATGTGTTTCTATTATTTGTTACTTTGATTGTTGTGTTTGTTATTGAAGATTGTATTGAATTGGAGTTGATTGCACTCTCACTAAACAGCAGAGACGACTATAATGTCAGTGGTACTACTAAGAGTACACCAGTGTACATTCTCTCTCATGTAAACAGACCGTCGACTAAAACGGCAATAACATTTTACTATTGAATTCGTTTAGTTTAACCAGCCACTGTGAATGCACTCCGCTTACCCAGTGCTACTCGATAACTACCTCCATCTCCCAAAAAACTTTTATATACTTACATGTATATATTTTTATTCATATGCTGCTATTCGTGTATGCATGGAAGGTATGTCGTATTCAAGTAAGTATAATGCATGTACTTGTTAACTGTCTGATGGGAAATTATTGTTTTCATCCCGAAAATGTTGGAACTGTGCCAGAGAGAGATCGCGTAACGGAGTGCAGCATAGGGAAAAACTCTGACTGGCTTGCACCATTTTCCCTAACCTCGAGTTATCGCGAACCACAGATAATTCAATTGAATTAACTGAAGGTTAGCGATAACTCCAGGTTAATGTAATGACTCAATCCAGCCTATGTGATCTCATATTTATGAGACATTTCGTGTTATCCGTTCAAAAATCTTACTGTGTTTCTATAAGCTTTTATTTAGATCTACAAGTCACAGGGTCAAATTTTATGTTTACCCATTTGCCATTGTACAGTCAGGCACATAACGGATCGTAGCAGAGGGAAAAAACACTATGGCTGAGTTGTACCATTTTCACTAACGTCGAGTTATCGCTTGCCATAGATAGTTCAATTGAATTAACTGAAGGTTAGCGCTAACTCCAGGTTCATGGAATGACGCAACCCGGCCCATGTGATCGCATATTTATTCACTATATTTTCTTCAATCTTTTATAATTTACAAGTTGGGTCAATGTATCGATTTTGCTCATTCACGAATTTAAACTAACTTTTTAAGTTTAGAACAGGTCACCAAAATTTCAGTTCGCTATCTGTTTTTGTTTGTAAATTATCGTGATGATGATAGGACTGACAGTCGGAAATGGACTAATTAAGTGTTTCTATGTATACGTATACAAAAATTTAATTGTGCGATCAATATTAAGTAGCGTTAGAAACTTTAGACTAAAATTAATATACTCTGACATATTATGTATGTCGAATATAAAAATGAAGTTCACTTAACACTTGGACACTGCGGAGAGGTAGGCATCGAAACGTCTTGATCGATTAGTAAAACTAAATTAAAAAATTTACATACGTATCTATATGAATAATTTTCTAAATCAGAAGGTTATTGACTATACCCTTATAGAATCAAAATCACCGTGAATTGTATGCATTATAATGTACCCAGGTACTAACTACATATTTTATGCTATGATAGAAAAAAAATAATATTATTACATGCATGTAATAAGAAAAATACATGAAGATGGTACCCACTGTACAAATAGGGTGGGGATGATAATAATAATTACATTAAAGTATCAAGTTATCCTGCAGGACAATAATTAGTTTGTTCTATACACGAAGAAGTTTGAAACTGCAACCAATTTAGTTGCATGTGTGTAATATTTATTGCATTATGAAATATTTTTATTGCAAATGAAAATATTTTTATTATTGGTTTTTAGGGTTCAAACAAGGATTGAGATTCGTATTCAGAGTATACAATAACGAACATTTAAACTTTACTCTAGGTAAACTGTTTTTTCTACTTAAGTACCAAAATACAAAATATTTTCAATTTGCAGTTTTTGATACCAAGGGGTAAAAATCGGTTTCTTGATTTAAATTTTGAAAAAAAGTAATTTAATTAAAAATTTTTGTCTAGAAGTAAACCATTAGTGTCAACCGAATAGGGAACTTGAAATTAAAAAATTTTTGCTTATGTACCCATCAAAATATGAAACTAGGTTGAATATCAAACAAAATTCAAACATTAAATTAAAATTGATTCAAAAACGAATAAGTTATAAAGGCTCTTAAAGATTATTTTCCATTTCTTTCTCAAAATAAATTTTATGGGTAATTCTACGATAAGCGATCATTTTCCATTGAAAAATCGCACAAACAAATTTTTGAATATTAATCTAATTTATATAACATTTTTATTCACAATCAACTTATTTGAGCATATAAACATTATTTATTTTAAATTTTGAAAGAAAGTGTGTATAAGTGTATATAAGTGCTATGGACATCGATAGGACCTCTTACAGTAGAATGACTTTTAGATATAATCACTATGGAGATGAACATGTATGACGTCATATATGCCAATCACCTTTGTTTTTGAATAATTTTCAACGTCCATATTTTGGTTATTTTTTCAGATTTAAAAAACAATAACTTTAAGAAGTGAAGATGCTTGAATTTGTGTATCTTCCCTATTTCATCAAAATTAGATTGTCGAAACTTTCAGCAGAACAAACATACAAAGTTACATACAGACAAACGAAATTCAAAATAGTCTAATTAAAACGGAATTAACAATAATTTATTCCTGTTTCCTGATTTCATAGGTTTTAGAGAAGAATCATCAAAATAAATCGTCAACAAAATTAAGGATCTTAAAAAAGTCGATCTCAATGTACAGTTTAAAAAAATATAATCGGTCAAAGACATTTCAAATTTTTGGCCCACGTAATAAGGTAAGAAGAATTAGAATCACAAGTGCTAATAGGTAACGTGCAGGGACAAAAAAAAAGCTAAGAAGAAAAAGGATATAATTTTTATATAATCGAAAAAGACAGTTGGTAAGTCAAAACCGTGACAACGGCAAAACTTCACCATCATTTTTTCAATTCAAAGCCAAGGACAATAAAATAATAATCTTCCGTAATTTTTATCTTTAATTGATTAATTAAAAGAATAATGATAAAAAATTAACTGAATAAATTGTTTTATAAAAAAGGAAATGCAGGAATTAACCTTGAAGACAAATAATCAATATATTGATTTTGAGTAGGTTAAATCAATAAAGAATCATTTGTCATCATTTGTCGTGTACATTATTATTATGTTTATTTTATTTTTTTTATGAATGGAATAATGGCACACATTATTAAGTATAACCAAATATATATTATTAATAACACGATAATCAAGTGACCATATTTTTAAACAGACTTTTTTTTTCAAACAATTAACTTCAGTTAAATAAGTCATTTATTAAATGCAATGAAATGAGAACTGAAAACTTTTAATAAAACAATTGAAAATTTTCTTAAGTCATTCTAGGGACAAACAAGTTTAAAAGTCACATATAAGCGTGTTCAAAAGCCATGAATAAATACATTTATACGTGAAATATGCATACCTGTTTGCGCTGACCAGACTTTTGACAAATAACTATCATAACACCACAAAACAGAAGATTTTCTGATTAATTTTAAACTATTTAACTGTATACGAAACTTAATCGGTTGAAATCCAACATATGGGGATTAAATATTATTTTATAACAATATAATTATTTTAAAACTTTTTTGGGACCACGAAAAGTGCCTGCATCAAGTAGATATTTTTATAATCGACATACCTAATATGTCAGCCTAAAGTTTGTAACGCTACTTAATATTTACAGCACAAACAAAATTTGTGTATAGGTGTTCAATACACCTAATTAGTCCATTTCCGACTGTTGGTCCGTCCGTCATCACGATGACTCACAAACAAAAAGAGAAAGCGAGCTGAAATTTTGTTACCGTTTTCTACACATAAAAAGTGAGTTTAAGATTGTGAGTGAGTAAAATCGGTCGCTTGGGTCCAATAGATCCTTGACCCAACTTTTAAACTACAAAAGCTAGACGAAAAATTGAAATACAAGAAATGTTTATTTGTTTGAAACAAAAAACTTTTGTTCGAAATTTTTTTTTGTTAAATGTTAGTATTCGCCACAATTTTAGCTCAAATTTAGCTAATTATCGAATATTGGTTATTACAATGTATTAATATACAAGTATATTAATATATTGTAAATATATAACTGCATAGACTGAATATTTAAGGTATTTTATTAATGCTTATTAAAAGTAAGCTCAAACAATGAATTTAGAGTATACAAACAATTAACTTTGTTTGTTGTTATCCTCACTGGTTTAATATCAATAATTGACAGGATTTGTCAAATTTTCAAACCTATTACATATTAAATTTACATACTTGTTATATTAACGGAATAGGCGAGGAATAAAACCCCAAAAGAAGCCACATTTAAAGCTATTCACATACGATAGCTTATAAAGTAAAACAGCGATATTTATTGGTTATTTTTTACAATAAAAAATATGTAGTTTATTGAATATTTGTATTTAAATTCAAAAATGTTTGGTGATTTTTAAAACATTACATGTAATTTGTAATTTTAATGCTGTGCAAATTACAAAATATTCAAACATTTAAATATACAAAAAAAGTTCTGGGCAACTACCCCATTAGCAGACTTTAATGCCTTTAAGTTAAAATGTATTATTTTCAAGTTTTGTTTTCTCAAAAAAAAAAAAAAAAAAACACCTTAATATTGGGATTTTCAATGCTTATTGTACAGGAAATCAACGTCATTAATTGAACTTACAGGTAAATGTGTTGTAGAATCATTAAAATGTATTTAAATATATTTCATTTATTTAATTATTGATATTACATTTGGAATGTCGTCAGAATTATCGATAATTAATATTTTAATTAATTGTCATATTAATATGATCACACACGGTGATATTAACTAAAAATTAATTTTTTTTATTTTAAATACAAACAACATACAAAATTTTTAACTAAAAATAAATAAAAAAAAGAAGATATAATTTTAATTGAATATGATTGCATAATTTTTAATTATATTATTAAATTTATATAATTTATAACTATTCCAATTCTTTATTATTTAGGTTAATATCCTTGATTTTACCGTTTTATTTCAAATTTATTTGGTCAAGATTCATAAAAAATATAAACATAATTTTGGTCACATTACGTTCAATTATTTCTGTTATTTATGGATATAAAAACATCTAAATCTGACAGTAGTATCTGTTTAAAAAAAAAAACCTGTATTTTCATATTTTTTTGATATATTTAGGACGTTTTTAATAACAAATATTAGATAAATTTTGTTTATTTTATATACAGATTGTTTTTTATATTATTGTTGAATTTGATATATTCAAATAACTCGAAAAATAAGTATAATAGAAAAAACTGCTTAAAACAGCAGTTTGATCTTTTGAATGTTTCGATAAATATCAAGTTCGTACTTTTAGGACGATGGGTTGTATTAAGGCCAACTTTATTTTTTAAAAACTGAACGCTGTAATTTTTATTGCAGTGCAGGAAAGGAATGAAACTTTCGGCTGAAAAAAATCTTTTTATGATGCATAATTTTTAAGAAATTTTGGATACAAAAATAATTTTTTTATACGAAAATTAGAACTTGAAAAATTGTTGCACGGCGTCACTTTATTCTCAATATTCGTTCGACATAAAAATGGCTAGCGAAAAAAACCATGCTTACGCGTTGCATTTTAATGTGCCTTGTTGTTAGAGTAAGAATATTATAATATTATGTTGTCATTCGACAAAATTTTGACATAATATAAGTAAAATTTCTTGGAGATTTTTTCTATAGTAATTATTAAATGTGTTTTTCAAAACACTGACACACTAGTAGATAAAAAATAGACTAGAACTAATACCAGATGTTATTATTTTTAATTTATTTTAATAATTACTTTAAAAAATAATTTAACAAGAAATTGACAATTATGATTGTTAATTAATTAGTGTTTATTGAACACCCATACAATAAAATATCAAAAAGCGAATTTTATTCCACATGCAATAAAAATTATTACAAAAAAAAAATATTTCGAATAAAAACAATTAACAATCCTTCATTATTAAAAAGTAATAAAATGAATTTTCAATTCAGGTTCATCTTTTTTCTTTTTTGATTTAACAATTCTCAAAAACGATTTTTTTGAAAGATACATGTTTTATTCGCCAAAGGAGTTCAAAGAAAGCGAAAATCGATTACAAAAAAAAATTCTACTTGCATAGAAAAAATATATAAATAAATATGGAATTTTTGCTAATTTTCCACAAGGAGTGGGTGAATGTGAAAAAGTAACATTCTTCCTTTATTCGAGGGGGGAGATAAGAATTTAATTTTTCTATTTTTCGTACAATCAGTAAAATAATTTAGGCTATTAAAAAATTTTTTTAAAATTTATATAACTTTACAATTAATAATTATTATACTCGATATATATAATATTTCAGAGTATATTAATTTTAGTCTTAAGTTGTATCGCTACTTAATATTAACCGCACAAACAAAATTTTGGTATAGGTGTGCATAGAAACACCTAATTAATCCAATTCGTACTTTCCATCTATTCGTCCTTCATCAAGATAACTCAAAACAAAAAGAAATATCGAGCTGAAATTTTGGTGACATATTATAAACATAAAAAGTGAGTTTAAGTTCGTGAATGAGCGAAAATCGGTCCATTGTGTCCAACTTTTATACTATAAAAAATAGAAGAAAAGTTTGAATATAAAATAATGTTAATTTTCGTTTTTTAGACTTTTGCCTGAAACATTTTTTCGTAAAATGTTTGAGTTCTCCACAATTTTTGCTCAAATTTGGATAATAAACACATATAGGTAATAACAATTCATATTATTATTTATCATGTACACATATATAACTGTATAGACTGGATATGTATAGTATTTTATGAATGCTAATTAAAAATAATCTAAACAATGAAATTCAATAATACGTCTAGTATCTAAACAATGAACTCAGTTAGTTGTTATCGTCACTTGTTTTAATTTAATTTATAGTAGTCGAGATATTTCATATTTTATGTTTCACGTTCCTCTGTTATCATCGACTTGTACTTGTGAATGCATCCAAATCACCACATGCAGTAAAATTCATAAAAACATCGATAACTAACAGCACTGTAAAAACAATAATTATTACAAGCACCATTTTACAGTACCAATAATTTAAGTTTTTGTGGTGTTAACAATAACAATAACACACATTATCTGTCATAACAAAATATATTCTTATCAGCATGATACCATGACCGCATGTGGTCTCAGATGATGAACTTAAATGGAAGAGGACACATGAAAATTTTGAAGAAGCATGTGTAATAGATATTTTTAGCCCCTTCAAACCAAATTAATTTTTTTTTACCAATATTAAAGGGTTCTTTTTATTAATTTTTATGTTTACATAAAATAATATGATTTGATTATTTAAACGACGAAGGGGTACAGTCATGTGAAATTATTGTTTTCTTACTGGCCACAACAAATTATTCATAATAGGTAAAGATAACAACTAACAGTGTTAGTTGTTTAGATGATCGATATTTGATTAAGTATCAATGTTTAAACCATTTTTAATTATTAACCTATATAATATACTGTAAACATGCAATCCATACAGTTATAAATAGTTGTATAATATAAAAAATACCAATCATAATTAGGATAAAATTGAGATTAAATTTTTATCTAAAAAATTTGCTAAAAAAAGAACATTTTTTTGTTAAATTTTTTCACTATTATAAACTTGGTCTTACATTTTAGTTCTTAAAAACACCGCCAAAATTTGATTTATTCGAACTGTTATCTTGTTGCCTGTTATCTTGTATCGTTTTCGAGATATCTTGACGGAAATGGACTAATAAGGTGATTCTATGAACACATATACCAAAATCATTGTAAGTGACTTCAATTTTATCTAGCGTTACAAACTTTAAAATAAAATTATTGTACTCTGACATATATTGTATATATGTCAGAAGTATAAAAGCCCTTCCATTGATGTTTTCAGTATATTCAAATATAATTGAATTTTTAGAGTTCGATGACTATTTGTTGAATTTGGTCGGAGATATTGGCTTACCTAAAGAGCTTTATTAAATAGATGTCGTTTATTAAATTTTTTGGATAAATACTCTGAGTTATAATAGCAGATTTTTTTCGAATACAATATTTTCAAACGGGTACCCTTTGAAGGTTATAAAATAATTTATAAAATAGTAATAGATTATAAAATAGTATATTTTCTCCAATTTCGATAAAACTCTATTTATAAGGTATTTTTGACCCAAAAATTTGCAAAATGACATCTAATAAACAATGGAAAGCGTATTTTTTGTGATATCACCCGAAATCTGCAGGTCAAAATTTCATACCGATTTCAAGCAATATCTCAGAAACTAATTTTTAAAAAGTAAATGTTATTTTTAGACGTCATTTATCGCAGGAAAAAAGTTGATAATTTTCTTTAAGTTTTGTTTAATGTTGGGTAAATTTCTTAAAGTATTTTCAAATTCCAATACGATTCAAAAAATAGAATAATCTTAATGAAACCGAATGTTACGAAATGACGTTCTGTATTGAAACTAAAATTTTTCCGGTACTTGATTTATTCGACATGGTCGAAACATATTTCTAAATGAAATATTGCTAATATAATTATTCCATTTACAAAAAAAATTAAAAGGTTCTAAATTACAAGCTTGAATAAGAGGACATTCGTCACACAAGTCACCCATATATATTTAAATCAGAGGGCATATTCTTGCATTTCATATTTATTCATCCCTTGTTGCTTGCTCAATAAATATTATTTTCTAATAATTAAAAGGCATTGAATAAAATATAAAAGGATCGTTATCATTTAT
This sequence comes from Chrysopa pallens, assembly GCA_020423425.1. Lineage (NCBI taxonomy): Eukaryota > Metazoa > Arthropoda > Insecta > Neuroptera > Chrysopidae > Chrysopa > Chrysopa pallens. Next base: position 21,746,230 of record CM035593.1, on the reverse strand, counting down.
AATAATAATCATAATAATAAATGCAAATGTTTAATAATTAATATGTGAATGACAATATAATACAAGCATATAGAATTGATGTACAAACCAATTAATGTCAGAAGATCTTTGTTACGATTATTACTATTATTATTATTAGTCATCAATCCATTTGCAAAAGATTTAAATTATAAGGTATTCAAAGTGGTTCGTAAAGATTAGTTTATATAAAACACTATCCCAATTATCGAAAAGCTTTAATTTTCATATTTATTTGTCTGCCGACTACAAATTTTCATTCCTACAACTGCGGTTTGTTCGCATAAATCTTTGATTAATTATAAATTTAAAAATTGACGTCACCTTTAAATGAAAATCTCTGATTTCCTAGTAACGAAATACTAAAATTAATTTCACAAAATTACTTTACTTAAATGAGGGTAAGACGTCTAAAGTTTGTTACATAAGAATTATAAAATTTTAGTATGGTCAGAGAATCGTTTAATTTGTCCATTTTCGTTTATCTGTGCATCTTTTGATCCGAATGTTATTAAGATAATTCAAAAGCGAAAATAGCGAGCCGGAATTTTGAAAACATATTCTTGACATAAAAAGTGAGTCAAAATTCGTGAATGATAAAAATCACTCAATTGGGTCAACTGGATTCACAACCCACCTTTTAAATCATAAGAATATATAGATCAATAAAAATACAAAAATATTTTTGCCTTAAGAACTTTTGTTTGAAACAGTTTTTTGTAAAATGTTTAATAATCGCTACAATTTCAGTATAAAACTATTGCAAATCCTTATAACAGTATAACTACATGTTTAATGTATTTTATTAATGCTAATGATTAAAAGTAGGTCAAACATTCTTCACTTGTTTATTTTAATCTTAAGGCTATTAAGTCATAAAAGAAAAATTTTAAAAAATTAAAAAAAGAAAAAGAAAATCGAGGCCTGAAATCTATTTTGTCAGATTAAAAGAAATTTAGTTGCTTGTTTTAAGAAATGCAACAAGGACTTTTTTTTGGAAAAGGATCAATTTTGAATTTTTTTTATGTATTATAAATCCTGATAAATACAATAATAATTTATAGTTATAACAGTTCGGTTTGAAGCCTTTCGTCATCTTCAGTGCCAATGAATCGCTTAAAAAGGATAAAAAAATCACTCCTTTAAAACATGCAAATTAAAGTATAAAAAATAAAATTAAAATACTGGGTTGATTCTGATGAATATTTTTTTTTAGAAAAATCAATACAGATGTATTCTTCTCTCGAGATGAAAATTCTAGAATTCTTTTAAATAGATTTTTGCCTCAATTTCCTATTATTTAAATACCTATTTCGACTACAAAGTAATTATTAGTATGAAATAGCTAATCTTAATTATTTTCCGAAGATAGAATATGTTATAGGGGATAGAGAATTTATTCTTTCTAGCGCGTTAGTAAAAGTATGTTGAAAATAAATTCTTGCAAAAAAACCAAAAATACTTTTTCGTATCCCATCGTAAATTTTAATAGTCGACCCTGTTTCACAAAAAACATATAACTAACTCAACCATTAACAAAATAATAATATTTAATAAACATATATCGATGATTATAGTAATTATTATGTGAAACAAATTTGAAGAGTAATTTTTTTTTTTTTTTTGTTGAAAACAAATTGACGAACGAGTAACATCAATAGAATATAGATAATATGACATAAACACACACTTCACAAATCCATCTAGTTCAGAGCAGTTAATGAATGAAACGGATGTACCAATTTTTCATTATAATCATCATACACACATGAAGGTATATTAAATTTAATATTTATCTCAACAACACAATGTACATTTTACATTTAATTATTCACGTTTCGTGGATAAACAAAACATTTTGAAAAAAAACCGAAAAATAAAAGGGAAAATGGATACTTTTTCAAATAAAGATGAGATAGACAAGTGAGAATCGGATAAATTATGTTTTAAAAACAATAATAGGATGTAAACTTCACATAACCTCCATATAAAGCAAATGATATACCATCACATTATCATAAATACAAAAAAGATTAAATTATGCTTAATTTTTTGTGATTTTTTAAACTCATACGTGGTTTTCAGAATTCAGTAAAAACTGTAAAATTGCCAAAATATTTATAGAGTAATTGTGGTCTGGGAAAACAAAAAATGATACTTATTTTAGGATTAAATGCATAGAATTGAGATATCACTTGAAATTTGTATTGACTTCCGAATTCGTTTTCACGCCATATCTCAAAAACTAGACATCCAATAATTAGACAGATGTTATTTATTACTTATAAGGAAGTATATAGGTCAAATTAATCTTGTAAAAATTATTTTATCGAAATCGGAGACAAAAAATGTTTCTCGATTTTTCGCCATTTTCTTTAGGAACCTTTTTTTAGTAAATATTATATTCCATTATATAAGGCGCATATATAGACAATGCTTAGTAAATGACAGTGGGGATGCTACGAAGCATCGCACAAAGAGGAGACCGAGAATATAATAAATATAGAAAGGTCATATACATATTAAACACACATAAGTTATAAGTTCTAGGCATGCTTACGACCGTGCTATATGATAATGTACAATGTATTCTATCTCATTCTCACGGCGACTTAATCCTATACATTTTGATTTTTGTTTCTTTATTGTAACGCATTTTCGAGTTTCAAATCACAACGATTCTGAAGAAATTTTCCTCAAAAAAGGGCTTTTTCATGATTTTTGTATACCTATATATAAATATATGTTATATATACTTATAATTAAATGTCTTCCTCAAAACGAGAAGATGCGACGAAGCCCCAACAAGGATTTTTGATATTAAAACATAAGCTTATACAATATAATTATACTCCTATTTATTATATAGAGGTTATTATAACAATAGATCTAATCAAGTTAAAATTAAATACAGATGGGGCGAATTCATTTCAAAAATAAAAACTACAACAATTGATTACAATAAGGGTATATATTATTAAACAAAATGTAGGGTGTGTCTGTCACTATCATGTGATATGGTTTTATACATATTCTTTTTGTTATATTTTGAAGGCCCTGTGTTTGTGTGTGGTCGGTATTATATTATGTTATTACATAATATTGTGTTATATGTTCGCGGAAAGGATACAATATGTAGCTATTATTGTTATTTTTATTCTTAATGTTTTTATGAATGTGTTAATGGGTTCACTCAAATCTTTTGTTTTTCATTTTTATGACAATCATAATTAATAACTATCTTTGAATTATTATTATTATTTTTATTTGTTTAAGTTTAGTTTATACGTTGAAGGATAGCAATTATTAGAATTTAGAAAATTAATAACAGCTTTGTTTATCTACGTCAGTTATTTTTATTTCTCTGTAAAATTGAGTATCTCAATATTTTTTAAAATTAATATTTGTGTTGTTTATTTGTTGATACAATATATACCAAAATATCCTTCTATAAAAACAAAAATATGGAAATAGGAAATTGAATTTAAGCCCTTCAAGCTACCTTCGAAAAACAAAATCTTAAAGGATTAATCATTGAAAATAAATTTTAGCTGCAATGTTATAAATATTCTTGGAATAAGCCTTTTTTATATCTACCCATTCATTTTTGTGGCGATAGTGGAAATCGAGCACGTAACTCAGTTAAACTTTAAACATTGGAGATGAGGGAATGGCCTACTTACCTACCAACGTCCGCTTTTAATTGTCACAATAAGATGGAAATTTGCATGGCTTGAACACATTTCTTTTCTTCGCATTTCAGAATTTAGTCTCTCTTCAGACTAAAGATTTGCTGATAATCAAATCTAAATAAAACATTAAACACCTAAGTAAACAAAATTAATTGAAAATACATCGTTAAACCTTTCGAGAATAATATCTGATAATCGAATACTTATATAGATTCTACAAACCTTTAGGATATTCCAATGTCTCTTCTTCAAAAGCTATAAAATGCAGTTTTTTTAGAAGTAAATGAATATTAGCACCTACTACCATCGTTTCGTTGTTATTTCAAGGGCTTTCAATAGTTTCGGAATAGAACAGGGATAATTTTTAAACGGCACATAACGAAATGGCCATAAGTCGCTGGTTTAAAAAACATATACATACCTGCGTCCCGAAATATTCGATTTTTTCATATTTTGATCATTTTTTCTTACTACAATTTCACTATTTTTCTAAATAAATAAATTTATTTGCTGAAAATATAAAAAAGCAAAAAATACTCGTTTAAAAGTAAATACACAAAAAAAATATAACAAATGATTAACTTGTTGAAATCACAGTCTGCGTTGGCCGTACGGAGAATAAAAACAAAACAAAGTTCTTCAGGATATTTCTCTAAAATGACGTAAAAAAAATTATTGAAAAAATAATTGTAAAAAAAGGTGATTTATCCAAAATTTTTTATTTCATTTATGGATTTATTTAGATTTCTACAAATGGTAAACACATATTTCTACTAAAAGTTTAAGCTTTTGCAAAAAAATACTCATGCAAAAATCTCAAATGTTTCTTTGTTTTAAGGGGATTAATTTTGATTTAATCTAAAAATCATACTTCTCAAAAAAAAAGGAGCACTTTGTGATTTTATCATATTTAGATGCACAAATTAATATATTTACAGCATAAAAATACCATTTGAAAAATAGTTAACCTGATTAAATTTAAATTAAATTTTGATCTGAAATAATATTTGTAACCAATTTTTTTGAACAAACTATTTAAGGAATATTAGAATAATAATATACTTTATATTCAAATATTTACTTTACAAAACTATCAAGCGTTTAAAAATAAAAAAGAAACGTTTTATTTATTTTTATAAAATAAAAAAACCATAAAAATAAAATGCAAACATGACTTTTTTTAAAAACAGAAGAAACAAAATGTAAGAATGGAAATCATATGGTTCGATAGTTTTTATACAAATTGTAAGATATTTGTTTTATCGACTATGTTGCAAAATATATTGACTGTGAGAAAAAAGGGGAATCAAGTATACTAATCATGTTTTTCTTTACTGGTCTGGGATATTATTTTCTTCAATTATACAGAATTTTTAATATAGCAACATCGCTATCTTGATTAATTGATCCAATGCTCTAAGCTTTGTTTTGTACTTTTATCGAAACGGAAGATAGTATCGAAATAAATGTAAAACTTATCAAGAGGAAATTTAAGGGGGTTGGGTAAATATAGAAAAATATTGCATTCATATTTTACAATCTTCTTTATTGCGATAAATCGTTTTACTAATAGGTTTTTATCTATACTATTCAAAATTCAAAATTTTATAGAAATATAGAAGAAAAACTAATTCTACAAATTTTAATGAAACTGGCTTGGAAACCTTCTTCGTAGCATCGACGATGGATGAGAATTAATTTTGGACACCATACGGTACAACTAGAAAACTGGAAGACTCAACAAAAGTGGATGGATCATGTGAATGTTACGAAATGGCAACCTAGAATATATACTGAGTTGGGCTCCTCTGGTTCTCAAATGCAAGAAATCACTTGGAAATGAGGCAAAAACTAAAAAAGTTACGCTGATGTGAGTGTCGGATCACAATGAAGGAGAAGACAACGAAACGGTTGATGAATTTCCCTCTAACGCAGTCGCGCTCTCGTGTCAGGGGTTGAAACCGTATCTAGAAATTACCAAGAAACAAATACTTCCATTTTTAATGATTGAGTACAGAAGACTATAAAAAGAAAATTGGGTAGGTTACGGAAGGCTACAAGCACGTTAAAAAAATGACATCAGGATGTAATCATGCAAATTGAATTTAGCTTATTAGTCAAAACTGAAAAGATATAAGTCTCTTCTTCTGAGATCCTCACCGACCACTGCGCATACAAGAGATTTTTATTTCTTATTGGACGAGAAGATGATACAGTTGACCTGGATTGTGAAGGATCTCTTTCACTATCTCGAAATCAAGGTTAAACAATTAAAAGGGAGCTCTTTCCTGTCTTTCGGGTTGAAAAATTACGGGTTGGTTTAAAAGCTCAAGAGTGTTTACCAGGTATGATAGAAATTGGAACAGGAAGTGGGAAGAATTGATAAAAGGCTGCTATAAAAGGATAAAAGAGGCCTATATGCCAAATTTCTGGCACCTCTCCAGTTATACTTAACATTCTTTAGATTTGTTCATGAAAGATCGTTAAAAGTATCTGCCAAAAAATATTATACTAAAACAAGATTACAATATTTGCCAACGGATCTTAAACCAAAAAAATTAAACAGATAAATATCGTCTCAGTGCATTATATAAATATATCCGTATAGTATTATAAAATATCTTCTTGAAACAAGTGCCGAAACGAAAACGAAAAAGACGACCACAAAAACCATAAAAGATGAATTCATATGTGACCATAATAAAATTTTAAAAAGAAAAAAAATAAAATAAAGGTGTGCTTAATTGTAATAAGTGGAATCTGTCATCATTTTATACCTGTGTGTGTATGTTTCTAAAACATATCAGCATCATGGTAACGAACGTTCTTTTAATAAAAGATCACTTTCATGCCTTAACAGCAGGGGTCTAATTTGTTAGTATCATCCTCATAATTCAAAAAAATATTTTTTATTCCCATAAGTGTTTCTTTTTCTCCAAAAAAATCTTTTTGTAATTTATTTGATTTGAAATTGTTTCGACATATTGTGACAAAAAAAAAATCGATAAATCATTTTGGATTGACATGAGTTACAATGGCAGACAATAGAAGGCATTTTTTTTTTGTTATATACGTGCAAATTTATATTTAAATATGCAAATATTTTTTCTTTGGCAAGTTACGTTTCAAAAACTATAAAATATATACTTCAAGGTTATTTGAAGATGACTTCATTTTATTTCTTATATAATATTTTTGTTAATTAAAGTTATAGTTATTTTACAAGCTTTATAATACCTTGACCTATATTTATCTTTCAATCAACTAGTTTTCAAAGACGATTACCACTATAATTTAAAAACTGCTAGGTAGCTGTTTATTAAGCATGAAGAACTTATCCATGATGTAAAGATTTAAACTCAATTGTGAATTCTTTAAGAAGTGTTTTTTTCTAATATTCGAAGGAAATCAGTATTACGAGGTTTTTAAGAGGTCAGAGTTCCGTAAGAAGTCTGAAACATGAGTTTTGTAAGAAGTCTTTTTCCTGAGAACCGTAAGAAGTAGGAAAATTGATCATTTTAGGACTTTTAGAATTCGATTAAATTTAATTTTTCAGATGTGTATTGCACTCAAATTATATGTATTGTTTTCGAATAATTCGAATAATAACCTAATAAGTTTTAGTTCCATGGTCTTTCTTTTATACCCTTTAATTAAAAATTATTTAAAGGATTATCATAAATAAAATAAAAAATCAAACTTTAAAGCAATGTACTAACGGATTAGTGATACCTCAAATTCCTCTAACGACGTGGTTGAAATTTACTTTTAAGGTTCTGTTTAAGTTCCTAAATTTATCTAGAAAGATTTAAAAAATTATTATTTATGAATAATTGAATATATATGAACAGTATCAATTTTCAAGCCGATGTATATCCTAAATAATTTTTTTAATTTTTTTTTTTAAATATTTTATTTATTTTCGTTGTCTAAGAACCGAATTTATTTTAATAGTTAGAAACAATAATTCTTATAACATTCTTATTTATGAATTTATGGCGCATTCGACGGTTTTAAGACTTCTTAAAGAGTTCTTTTTGAATTTCATTCTGACGTCTAAATCATAAATAAAAATTCTTCATGAATTCTTCCATATGCCATATGGATTATTCCTTCAAATCGGTGAGTAAACTTTCAGAAGCAATCAGAAAATTAAAAACAAGTGGTTAAAATGCGATCCGTTCACACAGCAAACTTCCCGATGAGAAGAATAAAAAAACAATAATTTGTTTATTATTACGAATATGATATATTTTTTGCTTTTTGTATTAGTGTTTTTAATCCTCAACAAAAAACGGCAAGACCGATTTTCTTTTTATTGTTTTACCCTTTTACGCAAATGTAAAATTTATGAATAATTTTCACGCAAACCGAAAAATTACTACGTTTCTTAATAAGGGGATAATAAATATTTAAACAAATTTATGAAAGGAGCTCATATCAACATGACAAATACTGTTTATTATATAATGTACTATCTTCCTCTATTGTCCAATTGTTTAATTATCACGCAGAGTGCGTGATACAATATTTAGATGAGTTATTTTATTCTTCCGAAATATATAATAAATATTATTTAAAAAAATACTGGTTTATTATTAAAAAAATTTTAACCGACCCCAAAAAAGGAAGAGATTACCTATTCGTTGTGTACATATTTATTTTTTTTATACATAGGTCTATGCATAGGTCTTTTGTTTATGGACCCATAAAAAACTTTGGGATTTATTTAATATCACTTAAATGATTGATTTTCCGTGGTTGTATACAACATTTAGAGTAAAAAATTTTGTGTATTTGCAACAAAAACAGTCTGTGTGTAAATGTATGAAAACAGTGCTATAATTTTATAAAATTTTCATTAGCACATTTCACATAATAAATTCGATACATAAAAAAATATCTACTTTTATTAACGTTTAAGACTGTTGGTATTTGAAGAAAATTTACATAAATGATGTAAATCAATTTACTAAATAAGCATTAAATTTTTCTATATTTTAAATTTATTATCTAATCTCTAAAGTTGAAATATAAATAATAATCGAGTTAACACTTATTTTGTGTTACCATTTAAAAGTGTAAGAATTTTATATGTTTTTTTAAGACGAAATCTTACTAAATTCAACATATCCTTTTATGCAGATAATTAACAAAATTTTTAATTAAAAATTGATAAATTTAAAATAAACGAAATGATTACATTGGTTTAAAACAAAAAAATGAACTAAAAAGTAAACAATAATTTTAAATAAATATACTTCTATAAATATTTTCCTTGAGACCAATTCGAAGCCGTCATCTTATCGAGTAATTTTTAATTTGAAATTATTTTTTGCTTTTTAGTTCGGTTTTTTTGAAGTCATTTATTTATTTTTTTTTCGAAAAATTTGTATTAACAACCATGCCGTTAGTGTTTATTTTTAAATATATTCATTAAAAACCTATTTGAGTTTAATATATTCATAATATTTTTTAATTGTCGGCATATAAAAAACACACAAAAATAAAACTACTTTTTAATAAATTGAATTGCGTGCAATGGAAGTATTTTTAAAAATATTCTCTTTTTTTTATCTTTGAATACTAATAGAAAATTAATGTTTAATAATCAATTTGAAATATTATATAAACCATAGTTTTTTAAAAAATACTCTCGGTATAATAAAGTCTATAAAAATTAAAGATTAATACGTTTATTTTTATGATATTCGATTTTTTTTTTGGTGTTTGTTTTTCACAGGTTAAAAAAAGACATTTAAATAAAAAATAAACTACAGTAGAAATCATGTGAAAATAATCTCATTATTATGGATACATGCTATTAATCTGTATCTTTAAAGGGGGCAAGAAAATGTTCAAATGTCACAAACAAAACTAAATTAATCGATAAAGAAACAGTAGAAGAAAATATGGAAGTATACAGCTCCTTATTAGACAAACTACACTAAATATGTTGTTCATATAGCTAGCTATTAATAGTTTATTAATCATGAAACTTTGTACATATATTCTTGGAGGTAACATTAGAAGTAACATTGAAAAAATTTATTTTTTACGAAAGAAAAAAACTTTGTCAAAAAATCTCAAAATCTAGCTACTTTAACGCCATCTAGCATTCCAGTAATGACGTTCAAACCATGTGCACTGTAATATCGTTGCTGTATTATCGACGGTCACGTTAATATCCAATCCAATTGACTATAGTTTCAGCTGTTTGGAATTTTTCAATATGTATTGTTATTTTTTTCTGTCGTTATATGCAGTATAAAACTATTAAAATTTTTGAGGTTCAAAATCTAGCTATGCGAGCGAAGCTGCCGGTAAAAGCTAGTTTTAATATAATTGGCTACATTTGAACTGAATTTTTAGCTAATTTAAACAGTTTACAAAAAATGTTTCACACTAAAATGTGCTTTTATTAAGAAACACATTTTTTCCTATTTGAAGTTTTCTTCTATCTTTTATGATGTAAAAGACGGGATCCAATTTACCGTCCGATTTAGGTTATACGAGGTTATATGCGTTATAAACTTTAGCCTAAATTTCATATACTTTAATATATTTCATATGTGTCGGATATATAAATCTAATGATCTCCGTAAAGTTCTTACACTATATATAAAAAATCAGATAATATGACCCATATAAAGTAATTTTAAAGTAATTATTACAAAATGTTTAATGTTTTTTATAAATATGCTTTAGATTTAAATTCGAAAAATGATAAACGAAACAGATAAATATGTGAAAATAATATTGTTATCTCTCATACAAATATAAACAAATTGTAATTCATTTAGGTCAAGGAATAAATTCTTTATAGTTTAGTGATTTTAATTGCTTCCATCTTTATTTCAATTTAAAGTTTGGGATATTTATATACAAATTAAGTCCTTTGCTTATGTTTATATTGAATTATAAGAAAATCAAGTTAGCACGATTGCAGGACTGTTGGATCCTTTCAAACTGACTGTAGAATCTCCACGCGGAGAAATCTCTGTTTGGTTTGAAGACAGTTTAATATCTTGAAATAGATTATTAGCTATATTTAATTTTTATCCCAGCTTATCTTGGGTCTTGGGCGAAGCTGTTATGATCAATTCATATTCTTCCTCGATGAAAAAATATGATGAGAATTGAGAAAATTATTACAAAATTCAGTACTTGAAATTGAAAGCGCCATTTCATTTTGAAAATAATAATATCCAAGTTTGTTACGTGAATATAAAAACCTATTTTACGCCGATAACACTATGTAAATACCGTACCAAAAACGATATTCAAAGATAATCAACAATAGTTACAGTCAGTACAAGTATGGGTAGCCATCTAGGAATGCTGTGTTCTGCTGTTTTACGTAAATACTATAGTCATTGATGACCATAGGAGTTGAAAAGTGACTTAAATTGCGCATATGCAATAATTCGAATACCGAACTTCCTACAGGCTGAATGTCCGCTTAGAGTTGCTAGCAAGTTTTTTATCAAGTAGCCCCATGTGTAGGGAAAAAGAGTCCAGTATGAAAATCATAGCGCCTAATTTTTAGGACAATAATAATAAAAGATGCGTAAATTTGCAGCACAACAGCCGTAAATTATGAGCGCAAGCATAACCTTGTATTCCTAAACTGCCGTACTGAACACCTACTTCAATTGAATACGATAAGAAATCAGTGATAAAGCGTCGATCCAATAAACGAAGCATCTTTTTAATATTGCTACATTCTTTGCCATTCTGCTTTGATGCTTCAAAGAAGGATGAATATTTCTTTTAATAAACTTCTTTTAACTGAATCATAAATTAAGAATGCAACTAATATTTGAAACCATTTTCAATTGACATAATCTTAACAATAGATATTTTTAAAAGCACGGAAATACCAAGTATATGATGACAGTTGGTTTTTGATATTACGCTATATGAAATTATGTTTATAGCATCAAATTTCTCACCCTAAAATATTGAACACATATGGAATGAGTAATGCCAGAGATATTTATTTATTGTACAGAAATAATTATATGCAAAATATTTTTAGATTAATATACTATATATATTTTATAATATAATATATAAAAACTTTGGAAGTGTCTTCGTAACCGCGGTGGTCATGTCAGAAATAATTATTTTTTTATGTTGTAATTCCAAAAATATATTTAACGATGATTTGGACATATTCTGAATGCAAAAAATTGAAAATATCTAAAATTGGTAACAGTTGTTTGTTCCCGCTCAAAAGCAATAAGGGTATTTGCATGAAAAATTTGCTAGACTTCTCATATTTCGATAGATCTTGATGGATACAGTTATTTATATTGTTATAGTTGTTCAAAATTTGCTCATTAACCCCACAATTTATTGAAGAACCTGAAAGCTGAACAACCATCATGTAGGAATGTTGTGTAAAATTTTCATTGAATTCTTAAAGATGAAACAATTTTGTTTGGTATCGACGCTGGTCTCTGAGACACTGCCAACAAACTAGTGATTAATATTTTGCACAAGCATTACAAGAAGCAAAGAAATAATAGCTAGTAGTTATTTATAAATGCACTTTGAGTGTTGGTTGGGATCTTCATATCAAAAATACAATACACTCCGTGTCCAAACTTAAGACAAACATTCCAAAATGAGTCATCATCAACACAGTTGTTGTATCTTTAGTCGCATCATTAATTACACACGGTTATTTTTATTTAATACCTTTATTGAAGTAGAACTTCTTTACGGTCGGTGGCTAATTTAAAAAATATGCAGACAATACAAGTCTTTTTCTAATACACTATTAAAAAAGGACAACTTATTGAATAATATTTTTCTATTTTGCATATCTAGCTTCTGAGACATAGGCCTCACTCGAAAACAAAACCAATAATCGTATCTACTATGATTGCACAAACATGGAGGGAGTAGTCTAAATAAAAACATGAAATTTTCTTATTTACCTTAATCTCATGTTAAATAGAATACAAAACACCATCTTCATAGTATATGTAGAAAAAAAGTTGGTATTTTTAAGGATTTTCAAAATAGAAGAAGCATTTTCAAGAACATTGATTGCATTTTCAAGAAAAAATTAGAAATTTAATGAATTTTGAAAAACCTATATTTATATTCACTTATAAGCCCCAGCTGGGATCCACTAGACCCTACGTGACCATAACGTGTTGATACATTCACTGTAAAATAATTTCTACCTTATCATATCTAAAGCTCTATATATGTTAACTGCACTATTTGTATAAAGTAATAATTAATTTTTTGTGTGTGCATCTTATGTAATAAAAACTAATAATATTTCTTTGTATTTTAAATACTATTTATCAGAATAAAATGAATATATAATTAATTATAACATATTATTTATTGTAAACATAGGGGTGCCAACATTTCATACATAAATTTCTAACCACTAACTGTGAATAAAGTACTAATAACGATAAATTACAGTACATGAGTATCTCTTCTCTTCTTCTTCACTTACCGCATTTGTTTAATTAACCTAAACGAAATAAAAGTTTAGAAGAAAGAAAGAAGACGATGTTCGTTCATATACTTACATAGATGTTTATTTTCAAATATACAATGAAAATAATCATTAGTCACGTAATAGTAACCTTATTCTAGTCGTAAACATTTTAAATGCTTCCTATAAAATCTTTACTTTGAACTATATTTTACACCAGTGTTCTTGGCAGTCATAGTTTGGGCACGGAAAATTTTGAAAGGTACCCCACTAGTAGAGTAAAGTATTAAAAAATGAATTTAAATATGCTCAAAATTAAGTGCGTTTTAAATGCTTGTTAAGTTCTGCAAAATTAATTTGATGTACTCCAATTTTTAATTAAGAAAATTGAGTCATTATGATGCAATGCTGTCGTGATAACAGGCTGTCAGAGCAATCTGAAAAAATAACTTTATATATAATGTAATTATGTGCAACATGAATCACGAATGAAAAGCGTCATACTAGCATATCGCACGGAATTTTTGGTTACTTTGATTTAATTAATGTATTAAATGCACTCTCTATAAAAGCATCCAATTTTAGGACTTATATTATTATAGATTTTATTTCAAAATTGCCCTGCTAGCGTGATATCACAGTAGCATTGTATTTGAATGGCTCAATATTTTTAATTAAAAATATGAATACCTCATATAATTTTGCAGCACCTAACAAGCACCTAAAAAGCGCCTAATTTTGATCATATTTAAATTCAATTTTGAGTACTTTGTTCTGTAATATTGACTAGTATCAAAAATTGTCTAAGTAATTAACACTCTTTTCTTTTTGAGACTTAATAGATATTTTAGGTTAAAAAATTTAACTAGTTTCTTCATTTGGCTTTGCAAATCTTTGTGTTTTTTCGATAATTTTTTATAATTAATACAATCTATCTTGTCCCAAGTTCGTTAAAAATGACAAAGAAATATCGGGTATAAGAATAACTTAATATCCAAGTGCACCCGGAAAGTGCAAACTATTTTTGAATTAAGCCGTTTTATAAATATGAATAAGATTATTTATGCGCTCCTCATTTTACAATTCGTTTCTTGTTATATTTCTTGCATGAAAAACCCTAAAATTTATCAAATAATCTTAATAATATTTTTTGCTGTTCTTGAGTTTGCTAGAGTGAACAACATCCAAAATGTACAAAATTACCATTGGCTAGTTTCAGAGATATTATTAGTCATAGATATTAGAATTTATCCGAGATGTATAGCCTTTGAAACGGATTTGATATAAGAACCCAAAATCAATGACCATTGTCGTTAAATAGATGTGAATTTTTGAAATTTATGGGTCAAATTTTGTTTAATCGAAATTGAAAACAAAACCTTTCTTTTTGTTTTTTTAACAGAGATACGGGGAAATCTTCAGAAAATTGACAGAAATTAAAATTGCAGTTCTCTTTTCATTTTTGAGTTATCTTAATAAGAAATGTGTAAATAGATATACAGACATACGAAAATAGGCTAATTAAGTGATTCTTTGAACTTTGTTAGTGTTTTTTAGCGATACAAACTTTATAGTAAACTTAATATACCTTCACATATTACAACTATGTCGTAATACAATATTTCCAGAGTCAAGTATATAAATAGAAAATAATTTTTAGGTTGTTGTGTTAATAAAAAATGACACATACATCTGTCATAATGTCAATATAAATAAGTGAAAAGGATTGAATTACAATTATAAAATACAAGCAAACTGTAGTTTTACTTGATTATATATTTTCTTTTCTATAAAAAACATGCGTTCGTACCTACAATGTAAGTTATAGCAGCCGCAATCAATGTTTTACATGAATTCTTACACCTTTTCTATTATGTTTTTATTTCGTTTCAGAAAGTCATTGTTCTTACTTCGAAAATTGAAATCAATTACTTACTAATATCTTGATATGTTTAAGAAACAAAAAATTTATTAAGTATAAATACATGGTATAAATACATGGCATTGACAATTTTATAAGTTTTCAGTAAAGCAACCGAGTTTTCTCTTGTCTCCAGATTAAAAAAGTAAACTTGGAATTTTTCTGAATTTATAAAAAATTTAATAAAATAATTTAAAAAAATAAAATAAAATAATATAACACGCTTTAATGGCAAACCGAATTAAAATGCAAAAATCAATGTTTAAGGATGCAGATTTTATTTTAATTCGACAAAAATTCACTACATAATTTTTGTAATTAAATAATTTTAAATAAATTTAAAATAAAAATACAAGAATTTTCTTGTATTTAAGGTAGTTTTAGCGTGAAACCACTTTTTAGTCACGATATTTACTATGTTATAAATATGATATGATGAGCATTTACACTAGTGTTATACATGTATAGGAAACCTTATTGGTCTCAATTTGAAATTATGGGTAAGATGGGAATATTGCTCGTGTTATGGCAGGAATAGTGCATCAAAATTAATATTTTCAATTTTAATATCCTAAATGCATTCTCTCGTAAAAAAAAAAAAACACAAAATATGTCGAAAAGTAGGTTCACGCTGGAATAAACATAACCAAAATATGTAAACAACTGATCATATTCATCTGAGATCCGTACAAAACCAGGTATTACTGATGATGTTATAAAATACCATCATAGGCATATCAATGCCTGTTTATAGTTTTGTTTAAAAACACAAATTTAAATAAATGAATATTTTAATTTTTATAAATTGAATTCAAATAATTTTCTAATAAAATATGTTATTTATCTCTATTTCTATGTATATCTGTGGGAGATTCAACGATTTATTGAAATGTTTAGTAAAAGCAGTTATAATATTTTTGACACCGGCGTCAATTTCATAAAGTAGTGAGTAGTCCAAAACGTATGTTGAATATTTTGTATAGTTTATTGTTATTAAGGTTTATTCACACATAGCAGTCACGTCACAATGCAGTCAAAAATAATATTCTTCTGAGACGTTTAATAGTTCGACGGAAACAGTGATGTAGTGTGACTTCAGTCACGGTCATTTTTAACCTGGCCGGCAATGATATTTTTACAATTTGACTGACGGCATTTTTTGTTGTATGCTATGTGGGAATACACAAACTATTTAAGAAACAAGGATAGCGCAAATACTGAACTATGACGGAAATGACACGAATGGGATATATTTAGATGGGCTGATCATTTTTGTTTAGGACTGGCCTGTGACTGAACTGTGACGAGACCTTTATAATATATAAATGTTTGTTCAATATACTTAGCATAGATATAGAATAAATATACGAGTATATATTAAAATTAGTCTTAAGTTTGCAACACTAGAAAAATTAGGCTATTACAAACTATAGATAAAGATTTTCATAGAATCATATAGTTAGTTAATTTCTATCTTTTTCCATTTAGTAGTATTTTAACTCATCGATGTAAAGAAATAAAAGAGCACAACTTACCAAAAAATCGAAAAAACTCTTTTGCTGCATTAAATGTTGGAATATATTCGTTTAAATTGTTGTATTTTGACGCATTAATGATCCTAAAAACTTCCCTTATTCCTATAAAGCCAAATTATCTCCGTTTTACCGGTACTATTTAATTTAAGAATTGGTATTTAAACATTTTAAAATTAAATGGTTTAAGTCCAAATTTAAAAAGTTTATCATCTAAATCATACTCTTCAATTATCAGACACAAACACATTCTTTTGCATGAATGTCATACAAGTATCTGAAAGATGTCAAAAAAAATCACCGGGCAACTTTAAATCTTCATCCACTGTTCTCTAATGAACATACTAAACATAACCTAGTCTTGTACTACCGCCAATGAAAATCTACTAAATAAATTACGAAGCCATAATAGATTTCACCATCAATCAATCAACCAATATGGCTGGATTGGACAGGGCAATCAGACTCAATCGGCAGGTGGTAGAATAACATGCGTAAAAAATACTTAAATAGAATTCTTAAATAAAAGGAAAATGGTTAGTACAGTATTATGGTAAAGAACTCTCTAAGAAGAATGACTCAAAAACTTAAACCCTGTGGAAAAATCATGTCAATTGCACAAAATCTAGTTCGTTGGCGTACCTTTCTTGAATCTCTACGTCCCATTTGGGACTACATAACAGTAATCAAGTAAGTCAATTCTTGTCGTGGAATTTTCGTTTTAAAGTAAGCAATATATGTGTATTTGTGAATAAATAGTACTCTGTGGTATATGAGACAGAAAATTTTGATAGGCATTTTCTTTTCTGGACAAAATTGAGCAAATTTTGACACTTTGATACTAAAATCAAAACTATAGCATAACCTTCCTCCTGAGAATCCTAATATATCCAGCTTCGAACAGACAATGAAAATTCCATCAAAATTAGATGGAATTTTAGACACTAGCGCAAACAAATAAATAAACAGGGCGGCATAATACAGTTTTAAAAACTGAAATGTGGATTTTTGAGCAATTATAAAAACAAAAGTAGATTTTGAAATCAAAGCGATAGATACTCCGATTTCAATCATTTATATAAATAAGGAATTTGATTACTTTTGAAAACGATCGTAACGCCACTTTAAATTGTTTTCAATTAAACAGAATGTTAGTTTTAAAGCGTGTAAATATGTATTATACATAAATATAAATGTGTCATAAGATAACGTTTTTTATAATTATTTATATATACGTTTTGTTTTATAACTTATGAAATCACATATGAAATATATGTATTGTATAAGAACACAACATTATGAACGGGGGAAATTCTTTGAATTGTTCTTTATAATTAAAATAAATATAAACATAAATATTATTATATGTGTTTATAATAATGAATATAAAATTATATGCAAAATTTATTTATAAAAAGTTCATAATAGACCAGGATCGATAATTTTTGAAACCTAAAAAAAAAATTATAGTAGGATGAAACCTATTAGAAACGGAAGAGAATATAACAAAAATGAAAGGAATTATAATTTACGGGTGATCTGAGGTCGGTAAATGGAAGGGGGTGAGTTTTTAAAGTTAAAACGCGGTTTATTTCAATTTCCAGCAAAGCTAAAAGTTCAATGGAAAAAGTTAAATAGCAAAGTTGTAGGTAATAAAAAGAGATAGAAACTTTTGTATTTACACTTTTTTCCTAAAATATCAAAATTTATGTGAAAAATTGAAATAATTTTTGGTTTTTTATTTCTATCGTTTACAAAAAAAAATTTCCTTTCACGAAAACTTATCTGTTTATTTTCCAAATACACTTTAATTATTTTATTTAAAATATTTACTTTTCACCTTATTTTAAATAAATATCGAAAAAGCATTCTTATTTTTAAAAAAAGTGTAAATACAAAAGTTGTAGATCTTTTTATTACCTACATCTTTCCCAGTTAAATTTTTCTCATAGGATTTGTAGTTTTGTTGAAAATCGAGACAAACCGTGTTTTACTCTTAAAAACTCACATCGATTCACTTCCCGACCACAAATCGCCCGTAAATTATTTTTTCTTTCATTTTTATTATATTCGTCATGTTTTTAATGGGTTTCTTCCTGCTATAATAATTTTTTAAGTTTTTACCATTCTTCTACCCTGGTCTATAAGTTATGGTGTAATCAAGTTGAATCGAATCAATATTTTAAGCATATTATTTCGAAATTTTAATATTCATATAATGTTGGATATCAGTTTTGACCTAAAAATTCTTAGCAAATTTTAATTTATCAAAAAAATTTCTATAGAATAGACTTAATTTTTAACCAATTTTTTATTTTATTCTTCTTTAATATCGATTTTTCACAAAAATCTATTTTTACAAAATTTAGATTACTGTTTTAAAACTATATCACGTTTGTACGTACAACATTTTGTTTAAATAAAATGAACGGTTTACCGGATATCGAGATTTAAGTGAAAAAAAGAGAGGTAATATGCTAGCCCTGTTTCTCCAAAATTATTGATCTGCAGATGAAAAGACATAAAACGAAATTTGGTCATAAAGTTGCAAAACTTCGATATACATAAAAATTATTGAAAACGAAGCAAAAAAATTTATGGGCATAAGTAGTTATAAAGATGTTTATCAATTGGTTTCTCAATAAAATAAAAATAAAAAACACAATAAAAATGCGAAAGCTATTAAAACGGTTTTTATTTGTCTGGAATGTTTTTTTTTTATAAACAATAAATATAATTTTGAATGGAGACATCGAATTATAAATATTTCAATGTTTTTGGAGCATACTAATTAAATTACAATAATTCGTACAATGTTAAAACTGCTTTTAATCTATTTTCAAATTCTTAGGAACATATGTAAGATTACGTAATTTATTATTAAGTCGCCAATGTTAATTTTAGTTTATTCACATCTTTGCATACAATAATAATTTGTATCGACAGTTTATACATGATGTTTATAATATAAGCAAATGAGATTATTCAAAGATTTGCAGTTTTTATTATATAAAAAGTTGATTGGTTACCAATGCTAGGAAAATAAGTTGTATGAAAATAGAGTATCATTGATTTTGCTGAATTATTTTGTATAATTATTACTCGACATATATAGTATGTCAGAGTATATTAAGTTTGTAACTCTAGAAAATATCGACTACACCACAGAGTGGTTTGGAATTTTGGAGACGTATTTAAGACATGGAGCCTGAGATTAAGTTCTGGAATGAGCAAAATTGGTCCATTGGTTCCTTGTTTGAAACATGTTTTCTTAAATTACTTAGGTTTGCCATAATTGTAGTTCAAATTTAGCAGATAACCACAAAATGTATTAATAAAATATGTATTATTATAATATATATGTTTATAGCTGCATGGACTGAATATTTAGAGTGTTTTATGAATGCTAATGATTAAAAATAGGTCAAACCTTGTTACTCAACCATATGTCGATTATTTAAACAATTAGCTAGTTGTTATCTTCACTTGTTTATCATAACTTTAGACACTGATTATTTACATAGAAATGAAGAAGAGAGGAAGCATATTTGATGTTTTTACCCTGATTACGTCATTTTGTTTCACATAGATTTCAAAAAGCACATCTTTATATTTTGTATGGAAAAATAATGGATATTGATTTTTTAGAAGATTGTTGGTATAAAAATTACAGTTTTACTATTTGCTATAGTTATTTCACAAAAATTGTAAAAATGTATTATCTTATCTGGTTCAGAAAAAAAGTTAGTATTTTAAACAATTTTTGCTAATGACAGAACGTCTAGGAAAAAAATTAAAATTTTCCTATTTGAATCATTTTACAACGCATTTCGAAAACGAAACACAAAATCATCCATTATGGCGCCACAAATTTAAAAGGTAGAAAATTGTGTAGAATTAATTATATGCAAACCCCCTATGCAAAAAGAGATGCACTTTTGTTAAATATTTCAATCAAACGAATAATTTCACTTGATTTAAAGTTTTACTCAGATGCAAGTTTCCAAAAAAAAGTGGCTCAAAAGGAGGTTCTCAAACTTAGTGTCAAATATTCCAATGAATAATTTCAGTTTAATTGAAGTTCTACGCTGATGACATCGTAGGTTAAGATGGTTATTAAATAATCTTAATAAATCATTAGTAAATTAAAATTGATATTTAAAACACCCGATATAAAATATCAGATAACCATTCATATAGATACCTAGCCATCGTAATTGCAGACATATAAATAGTAATACATTATCTTATTATAATAATATGTTTAAATAATTTGCATACCGTGTGTTTATAAATGTATAATAATCAAAAACATTAAAATGTCTTTATTCGGCATTTTTTGTTATACTTTGATTACGCGTGTCTCTTATTACTGATTGTTCAACTATAAATAAAAAAACATATTTTCCTTTTGCGAAATTTATTAGGTTAAATAAACTTGAAAAGTTAAAAAATTTAGGGAATGACGGTTTTAGAGAATTTAAGTAAAAAACTTCGCTGAATACTCCATGCCTGTAAGATTTTTTTTGTGTTCTAGTTTAAAAAAATCCAAATACCTTAAAGACTTAATGCAATTTTATGAAAAAAAACTCTAAATTTTTTAATTTTTCCCGAAAAATATGTCTATGTTGAAAATGATTCAATAATTGTCATTATTTTCTTTCTATGGACTTAAAAAAATTGAAATTCTGATAAATGTACTGGGCTAAAGGGGTATTTCAGTAAGTACGAAGCTGATGGTCTTGTAAGACAAAGATATCAGATATAAAAATTACTAAAAATCCAAAGGTGTCATTTGGGAACTGCAAACGACTTATAAAATCATTATGAATAATGACTTTAAAAATCGGAAATGAAAATTAGACAAAGCAAAAAGAATTACATTTATTTATTGTACCATTGAATTATAAAAATGGATTTTCATAAAGTAAATAATGCATCTATTAATTTATAGAAAACCTTAAAAAATCATAAGAAAATTGTATAGAATCTAAAAACACAAAAATACCACTTTGTTTAAGGTTGAGTGGCTAGTTTCGCGATAATTTTTGAAATCGGTCCAAGATATTGGACTCCGAGTATAATTTCATGGCATATCTCAAAAACTACTCTTATACTACTCTCGTCAAAACATGATGTTATTTTAGAAATTTCTAGCACAAAATTACCGAAAAAAATGTACCTTATAACCGGGATTTTATCGAATTCAAAATAATTTCAAAAAATCTCCATTGAAAAATGTAAAAAATCAAAAAATAGTTTTTGTTTCGAAAAATTACAACATCTATTTATCGATTAGAAGTTTTTGATCGATATCTCGGGAACAAAGAATCCAATTCTTAAATAAGAATTTTTGTTAAATTTATTTGATCAGTCTTTTAAAATGAAAATTGACTGTATAAATTTGTATTATTTGGTGCTGAATACATAAAAAATAATGAAACATGAAACGATAAAAAAGCACATATCATTAAAGACAAAGCTTATAATTTAAACGTTTTTAGTTTTAACTAAAAACGAAAAAAAAAAAAAAATTATATCATTGTGAATTTATTTACTTATTATTTTTTTTTTTTTTTGTACTAACAATTACCATTACAGTTTGTAAGGCAATCAAACAGATTCGTACCAGGAGGTACCCCATAGCGTGCATAACATATAAAACTATCATGTGAAACCAATAACCGTATGATTCGGTCGATGGTCCCTTTTCAACTGAACTCATTTTCTTCAACCCCAAATAATTTGTTATCAACAACCATAGTATGGTATAGTGGTTTATATTTATGTTACAATGAACCTCTTATTTTTACTTAGATGTTATTTTGTACATGAAATAAATATGCCACAAATTGCTAATAGTCATTATTTTCTACAAATAAACCATTTACAAGTACAGTTTTCCCAGTAATAATGTTATACACTTACTTTCAGGTGGAAAGGTATTGTATTTTATTTATCTAGAAACTTAATGACAATTTTATGGGTTTTATGTTAACCTAATCCGAATATCCACTGCGAATGTCAAAAAATTCCTTGACTTTTCTCCGACTTTCTCTGATTATTTTTCAAATTTCCCTGCCCAATATAATGATATTATAATAAGTGTTTTTGAATCATACACATCCATATATATTTGGTCATAATTATTATGACCCTAATTATGTGATATAATAGGACACTCTAAGCCTGGGAATAGCAAAAATAAATATATTCCTCATTTTATAATCACTGGGAAAATTAGCAACTCGCAAAAATTGTAAAATGTCTACTTTTCTACCGGGTGGCGCTCGATTCAATTGACTTTTCCTGACTACATTGACTTTCCACGAGTCTCTAGCTAATGGACATCCTGCCAATACAAACTAGAGCCCGAGTTTTCAAATTTGTACTATTTTCTGACTTGAATTTTTTACCAAAAAGTGGTATTTTTAGCGTTGGAGTAAGAAATCGAGAGTAGAGAATTTTCTACAAATTATTATTCCATAAGTTTTAGAAAAGTCTTGTATGCTAGGCCAGTGATTTATTTTCCTATTAGAAACTCTTCCTATTAGACAGAATTGGTGAAAATCCTGAGGTAGTGTGCACAAAAAACCATACCACAAACTGGGTCTTCACTATATCTAGATATTTGTGTTGAATTTGAAAAGAAAAAATTCAGCCTCAACACATTCCCAAAAAATTAACTTTTAATTTGAACGCAGCTTTTGAAAACAAAATTTTCCAGAATATAATTATTGTGGACTAATTTTAGTATTTATACTTATTTTATTTTATCTGAGGTTTGGCGCATAGTCTAAAATACATTTGATATCAGAAAATATTAAACAGAAGGATGTTGGTCTTGCTTTGAAAGGTAATATCCCCCAAAGTTTCAATAATTTTTAAATTGATTTACATGAAAATTAAACTTACTTATGAAGAAAAGAAAATTGTTTACTATCATTATGATAATCGTGATAAGTATTTTTCCTATTTTCATGCAGTATAGGTTTGTTGATTGTATAATTAACAGAAAAATGGGTCACGTCAATCTATTAAAATGGAGAACAAACGTTATCACCAAAATTTGGTGATGTTTCAGGTTAGGGTGTGGATTCTGAAAAATTCTCTATTGAAATTTTCTACAAAATTCATTATTTATAACTCAAATTGCGCTGAAAAATTGTTTTTCTTAAATCCCTCTACATAAAATAGAGATTGTTTGGAAGTGAAATATTTTTATTATATTTCATGGCAAGTTTTTCTCTCACTGTTTTATTTGACCCAAAAAAGTGCTTTTGAGTTATGACTGCTGATAGAAATGTAAATAAAACGTATTGTTTTGATTGTGAAGAAAATAAAATCAAGGCCATTCGTCAATTTTCTTAATCATTTTTGAATTTATTATCATAACTATAACATTATGATTTTGGTGGTTATTGTTTTTTTTTGTATACTGAAATTTATTTATAAAAAAATATTATTATTTTATTATCAAAAAAATGTTTTTTTAATGTCTTTTTTTCAGTATGTTATGGGCGTAAGAGTAACCTTGGCCATTTCACATAAAATAATACAATTGAATATTTTAACGTAATTAATGTTTCATTAAAACGAATAACGCAATTCAAACATTCTGAATTAGTTTTGTAAACTAAGCGAATATTTTTTTAACTAATCTTATCAAGATATGTATTCAAATATTTTTAGATTAAACAATGAATGTATTTAAATGAATTTTTTAATTGAATGATTTTTGTCATTTATTTACCCATTTCAATTTGGGAATAATAGTTACAACGAATTTTTTTTACCTTGAAAAATACAATCAAATTCAGAAAGACAAAGTGAAATTCTTGAATTATTCTCAACAACGAGAGAAATTATTGTTAGTTCGGACATATGAACATAAAAATTTAAACGCTAAAAGAACTAGAGATTTGGCACATACTCCTTCAAATACCTTACAAATGGTCATTTTACAAAGGTATGGAAATTTCTGGCAAAACGGTCTCTGGCTATGTCATTTAATTACACATCAATTGCAAAAATCCGCCTTTCTTGAATCATATAAAAAGACGGTTGGTATTTTTTGGGATTTTCCTCAAAGAGAGAATGTAATTTTATTACACATTTGCTGAATAAGATAAACGTATCTATCAAATTTCATCAAAATCAAACAACTCATTTGAAAGTTAAAGCTAAAATATCTTTTTGTAGATATACCAATCAATATTATATTACTTTATTTGGAAAACACTAAAAGCTAGTGATACAAATTAATTACGGTGTATGAAGATAATTTCAAACAAATTAATATGAATAAATCTTGGAAAACTGGATAACGGCTTAAAAATGATAACTTTTTTTTTTTTATATATTATCTAAATTACTATTACGCCGAATGGGGTTATTTTGACAAATCAGAAAAATTTGTTTTTCCTATAGACACCGTGCATCAAAATATTTCCATTGGTTTCTATGGGAACGAAATACTAGTTTATCAATGAAATGATATGAGCCTGTTGAAATAAAAAAAATGCCAATTCGAGGCTTAACAAAGAGCCATTTAATAGCTTCTTTATAAAGTAGCATAGATTACACTTTGTTTAATATTAAACTAATAATTAAAATTGACCCAGATTAAGTTATCAATCAAAATAAAGTCCTTAAATATTTAGGAATATAGTATAATATTATTTCATTGGTGTAGGTAGGTAAATTATAGTGAAACAACCAAAAAAACTTAATAAATTTATAAACGCATTTTAATTATATATTCATATGATATTATAATAATATATTTAAATATTAATTTTTTTTTTATATGTTTTAAATTGTTCATTATGACTTCATACACAAATATTTTTTGATATTATGTAAATAAAATAATTTTTTAATAGTTTGTAACAGTGCACCACACAGCAAAGGATACCGTATTCTAGTATAGTTAGTTCAAGGAGAAAATTCAATTTAAAAAAAATATCCTACGGTGATTACTTCGTAACTAATCGATAGACATAGGTAGATTCTAAAACCATCGAATCGAAATTAGTTTGAAATCTCAAAAAAATTATAGATCAAAATTCAACAAAATTATCAAGATTTTCGTGACAACGTTTTATTTACGCAGTGAGGATGAGACTGTTGAATTAAGTTTTGTGGTATTTTTGCTTCATTTTGATTGCATTTTTGTTTATCTACGGAACCTTTGAAGCTAGGAATTATAAATTTATAAATTACAAACGACAACTAAAAGAAATATGTATATACAGAATGATTGAAATATTTGTAGTAACTGGATATATTAAAACGATTTTAAGAAGCTCCACTCTTCATTCCGTTTATAAAATAATTACAATCTTAATACATACATAAAATTATTTTATACAAATGCGTTTATAAGCATCCGTCAGCAGTGTGTGAGTATCAATTGATTTGTGTGTTGCATATTATTATTTTATTACATTTTATCATGGGAGTGAATAAGAATTTTTTGACTATTTGATTTTACATGGCTTGTTTTTTAATAATTTTTTATTTAAAATCAATCAGCTTTAAATGATTGTTTTAGATAGATAAATAATATTAATTTTGATAAACAACTCAACACAATATAAAATCCGAGTATTTAATGTTTTTAAATAGGTAAAAATTGAACATAGAAGATCTGGAGATCAATAAATTAAATAAAAACACAAATTTTACAATTTTAAATAATCGAATAGACCTTAAGTGCTCAATTTTATTAAATTTTAAATTATAAATATCGAAAAATTATTTATCTACTCCACCCACAGTCTCTTTATTTCAAATAATCTCACCTACTTTGCCTATATATTTGCAAAATAAAAGTATAATAATTACTTGATAATGACTTTATATTATAAGTCATAAGTTCCCTCGTAGTTTTTTTTAAAATTTAAAATTAAAAACTGACAAAGTTAAAAGTTTCCAATATTTTATAAAAATTTATTTTCACAAAATAAATAGTACATCTATTAATTTTCTAACACGATATTACTCTGAAACTGGTAAAATGGCAATTTAAAAGTTATTTAAATGAAAATAGTCGGGCAACAGACATGTATCGGGCATAATGAGGTCAATCATAAATTTTTATCGATGTAAACGAATCCATTTTCGGTTTATTCCAAACATGAAGAATTATAAGCGATCAAATAGCTCAAGAGAGGATATCTGTATATATGAATATTAAAATAATACACATTTAATTTGTATATGCATATCAATCTAATATTATTCAAGCAAGTATTATTAATAATATTATTAGATAAGACGTTTTAACTATGCTGATGCTATTAAAAATTAAAAAAAAAAGAAAAGAAGAAGACCCACAGACCACCCATTTTAATAATGTAATTATTAAATGCATTATTATTATTATATTTTATATTTCAAGTATAATGAATTTTAATAATTTCATAAATTTTGTTATGTTTTTATTTAGGATTCCGTTTTACACATCATTCTATTGGATACTTCATATTTTTGTGAATAAGTAGCTAATTTCCCTTAAATATATATATTTTTGAGAATTTTTTTTTTTTTATTAACATTTGACAAATTAAACAAACATTTTGAAAGTTATCATTATTTGATGACAGCTCACACAAAATTTATTTATTTAATTTTACAAATTTAAACTGAGCTTTACTGACTGTGTTTACTATTCTTCTCCAGTCCTTTTATTATTTTATTGTAATTAGTTATTTGCATGCAATTAAAAATTGTTTTTTCATGATGCCACAGAAGTATAACTACTGAAACTCAAATAATAATTCAGTTAACAATCATTTTGTGTAACCATTTATGTTGATTTTACACAAAAATTAGTACAAAAATCAATCACAAATTATAAATCTTATCCGATATATTTTTCGAATACTTTGATGTTTGGTCATTTTCCACACTTAAAACAAAAATTATAATACATTTCTTATTAGATATTATTAATTATTATTAATAAAATATTTCACAACACATCACAAAGTTTACAAAAAAGAAAAAAGTAATTGTTAATTTATCATTATTTGATGATAATACATAATTAGAATAACAACAGAAGAAAGGGATAGTGACCTGGTGGCCTTCACAAAATAACTTATATACATAGTTAATACCTATATATTCGATTAAAAATTTTGATTGTATTAAAATCATTCTCTTATTAAAATATATATTGAATTTAAATATTTATAAAATTACCTTGCCCAAAAATAACAACAACACCTCCATATATTTGAATATACAATTTTATTTGTATTCCAAAAGAAGAAAATAGGGGCGCAATGCAATAATGAAAAATAAAACCATTTTTTTTTTAAATTAAGGTTTTTTAGATTTTATGAAAAATCATCCCAAAGATTCAAAAAAAAATCTTACGCTGTTTCTAGCTCTAGAATAAGGTTTAAAACTCACAAAAATGTTACTTTAAATTTGGCCGAGATATTGGCCACCGTAAATCCCAACAACTACACCCTCTGCCCGAGGGAATAAATGTACTATTTTGAAATAAATGGGTCAAAAATACATTTCTCAAATATTAAAAATAAAAAATTGTAATAATCGAGAATAATATATCCAATTTCGATAAAACTTTGTTATCATTGTTGATCGAAAATTACAAAAATGATAACAATTTAACGACTAGATGCGTAGTTTTTGAGTTATTATTTAAAATTGTATTCTGTGATCGATACCTCGTATGGCAAATATTCCATGAATCAATTCGAGAACTAAAATAGCACCAACAGCTATCGCATCGAATTTATAACCCAAATTTTGCATTCTAAAGGTTCAAAAAGCATGGGAGAATATCATATATAGACGATATAAATGGATTCACAATTTCACTATTTTTTTTATAACCAATAAATAAGAATTTCTATACTATAAGATCAATACATTCGAATTCAAGAGCTGAAGTATTTAATGTCACAACCATTTTTTTAATTAATTCATGTCATTAAAATTGTTTTGTATGATGTTATGCGTTTTTATTAATTAATCTGAAAGTTTTTTTTTTTTTTTAGATTCGAGTATTTAAAAAATTATTTAGGTAACCATTCAATAGATTTTACAAGCAATAATGAAGTAATATTTTATAGGTGTTACTTAATGCCTACTTGCTCTATGTAATATATAAAATATTACCGATCTTTATATTTCGAAATAAGAAATTGGAAATTACTTAAATTCCAAATTTAAGATCAATGTCCAAGTTTTTATACTCGACATACATAATAGATCAGATTATAATAATTTTAGTCTACGATTTGTAACCTAATATTCACCGCACAAACAAAATTTTGGTATAGTTCATAAAAATATCTAATTAGGCCATTTATGTCTGCCCGTCCGTCCGTCATCACGATAACTAAAAAGAAAAAAAAAAACAGATAGAACGCTGAAATTTTGGTGACGTATTTGGTGAATCATAAAAGGTTCGTGCAAAATCGGTCCTTTTAGTCCAATGTATCCTTGACCTTACTTTTAAACTAAAAAGGATAGATGAAAAGTTTAAATACTACAAATGTTTATTTTTTGGAAACAAACTACTTTTGTTTGAAATGGTTTTTCGTAAAATGTTTGTGTTCTCCACAATTTCAGCTGAAATTTGGCTAATAAAGACAATACATTACATTACATTATAGTATTTTATGAATGCTAATTAAAAATACTCCAAAAAATGAAATTGGATCATATGTCGAGTATCTACACAATTTACTCTGTTAGTTGTTATTTTCACTTGTTTTATAAATAAAATATATCCGAGCATACTTAATTTAATCTAAAGTTTAAAATCCCTGTCTATAACCAAGAAAAATAAAAAAAACTAAAAAAGGATAAAAGTGAGTTAAAGTTCGTGAAAAAATAAAATCGGTCAAATGGGTTCCGTGAATCCATGACCCATACCTTGAACTACAACAGATTAAAAAAAAATAACAAAAACTGTTTATTTATTAAGAACAAACAACTTTTGTTTAAATCGTTTTTTCGTAAACTATTTAAGTTCGCCACAATTTCAGTGAAAATTGAACAAAACATACAACAACTTTTGTTTGATGTCTTTTTTGAAAAGTCTTTACGTATCCCACAATTTCAGTGCCAATTCACCCAATAAATGATACTATATTTATAATTTTTATATGTTATATTGTGCGCAATCAGTGATACTCAACCATATGTGGAGTATTTAGACAATTAAAACTATTAGTTTTAATTTTAATTTGTTTTAAAAATTTCAATCAAGGCACTTGAAGAACGCTAAATGAAAAAATGATTCAAACCAGAGTTGTTTCTTTTTATAAAACAAATATTATTTGTCTTTTAATTTTTTTCTATATTTTATAGTTTAAAAGTTTGGCGAACTCATTAACGTAGTTAAACTTACTTTGTATGTCTAGGCATGCGGATATAGGCTAATTTGGTATTTCTATTAACACCTATACCAAAATTATTTTGGGGCTATATTTTATATTGATACAAACTTTAGATTAAAATTAATATACCCTGACATACTTATCGAGTATAATTAGATCGTCAATCACAAACTTTGTTTAAAAAGTAAACAGTGGAAATTTATCAAGAAGAAATTGAATTAAATTTCAGAATAATTAAAAGATTTAAATACACAACTTTCTTTGATGCCAATGATATAGTTCTTAAACGATAAATAAATATATTATCAACTGTGTATTAAATATAATATGTAAATACATTAAACACACGACACTAAACGTTATCATTAAACAAATTACTTTCATTAAAATGTAATTTAAAACGTTTGAAAATAAATTTAAAAAAAATATTGTAATTTAATACGTTTTAATATAAGTGAATTAAATAATTATTTAGTTTAATGAATGAATAAATATTAGGCGAATCTATTTGGGATATTATCTCACGAAAAGTCGAAACTTACCACCAAACCTGAAAGCCATATTACAGTTAATGTAGAAAAAAAAAGAAAAATAGTTAAATTTCCGAATGATTTAGAGAAAACCATAAGAGAAAACCTATAAAGTAATATATGTATAATAATATAGTTATTATCTGTATGTGTTTATTAGCAAAATTTGAGCTTAAACTGTGAAGAACTCAAAGATTTTACGAGAAAATATTTCAAAAAAAAGTTGATTCAAAATAACACAAAATAAAACATTTTTTGTATATAAACATTTCTTGTATCTTTGATAGTTTAAAAATTTGGTCAAGGATCCATTGGACCCAAAAGACCAATTTTGCTCATTCACGACCTTAAACTCACAATTCATGTTTAGAATACGTCACCAAAATTTCAACTCGCTTTCTAGTTTTGCGTTTGAGTTATCATGATGACGGACGGACGGGCGGACAGTCAGACATGGACTAATTAGGTGTTTCTATGAACATCTATATACTCTGACATATTGTGTATGCAGAGTATAAAAATTACCAGTAGTATAAAGTTCCAAAACGTTCTTGCGAAATATCCGTTCATATTACACTCAATGAAAAGTTATCAAAAATTTTTCAATAACCTAGAAATTAAAAAATACTTTAAGTTTCTAAGAAATTTTTATTACAATGTAAATAGGAGCCACATATACGGACCATGAAAGAAGCATTTGGCCCGTACATTTTTGATACAAAGCCAAAGTGGGACACTTTGCATTGGACGTTTAATATCTTTCTAATCGTCAAAATAAGGACTATTAAATGGTATAATAACGTGATTAAATGCCAAATTAAATACAATTATCGTGACGTTTTTTGCAGAATTGGAGGCAGTGTCGAATCTTAATTTTATTGTCAGTATAAATGTTTCTAGCTTGACTTGCCTACATTCATAATATCTATATCCAATGCAATGACGTTTATAAAATGATCATGTTGAAAATTAATTGTGTATTGAAGAGCTTCATTGCAAATACAAATATGCGTATTTTAATGTATTTTAATCACAAAAATAAATATATCGATTTTATTTGCAGATCGACTTCAAATAGGGTAGGAATTTAAATTACAATAATTTACCGAATTAAAAAAAAGACGAGGTTCATGCATTCTTTTGTTTGCATTATTAAGTAGTCTGATTTTGATGATTATTGGCGGTGCGCTCATAAAAATTTGCAGAAAAAATTTTGGAAGAAATTTTAGTATCATACAAATTACAAATCACATTTCTATTATAAAACACATTTCACTAAAAAATTATAATTTTTCATAAAAAAAAAGAGCCGGCTTCAAAGAAATGAATTAAAAAGTCAAAAATTTATTAGTTAAATATGCATTTTAAATTAAAAACTTCCATGTGACCAGATAACTTTTTGATAAATTTAAAGCTCAAAATATGATTAGTGCTGACTTTTAAAGGAAATTAATTGATCCTAAGAAAATGTGTAGAAGTTTTAAATTCTAAATTATTTTTTACTTTGTAATTAATTTTTTTGAAGTCAGTTCTTTTTTTCGAATATTTTAATAAAAACATTAATAGCTTCAGCTTTTCTGTTTTATTTTTTTCTGTATATATACATTAATAGCTTCAGCTTTTCAGCTTTATAGCATCAGACGATATAAATGAATACTGTGCGAATTAATATGATCACGATACAAAACATTAGCGTGCAATTCATTAACACTTGATCGGTTTTTTTTTTACATAAGCCAATAAATACGTATGTCGGTATTTTTATAGTGTTTACTATAAAAGTTATTGATATTTGATAACTTTTCGTTTATATGAAAGAAAGTTTTTTTTTCTTTTTTGTAATCTGAATATACTTTCTCCTCATTAGGAAAATTATTTGCATCAATTATTGCCGAAAAACAACAAGATTTTTGATTGAATAATTATGTCACTTTCAATTAATGTAAATATAATGTAGTCTACATATTTTTGTATTCGATGTATTTGAAATTAATGAGGATATATTAAATTTAGTCGTGATAGAAATTCTCAATTAGTCAATTTTGGAATGATTTTCTGTTTGTACATGGATCCGAATTCAAGAGAACTCCAATACGAAAACAGCTAGCTGAAATCTTCTTGAGATGGGTAATCTGGGTCCATTGACTAATAATAGACCATCAGTCGGAAATAATTTATGGTAAAATAACTCTTCAAACGTTGGATTGTGTTCCAGTGACCTTGAAACGTGCCGTTATTATAAGAACTTCCAACTTGGACTTTAACAACTACAATTAATTATAAATTATAAATCATTTTCCACTTACAAAGGCAAATCTGAATAACCTTTTACCAATTAAAAGGGCGTTAAAATCATTCCAGCATGCACTTGCTAATATTTTGAATTTGAATTTGAATTCGTACTATTATAAATACTATAGAGTGGTTTCTGATCTACGAATCTTTCTTTCTCTGACACTTTCTGTAGCCAAGACGACATCTTAATTGTTTAGTTCGTTCGCCCTATATATATTATTTTTTATTGTGGAGTTGGGAAATACTTTAATATACACAAATGAATGATATATATGCAATATTGCCGACATATACGCACATAAGTATGTATAAAAGTTTTATTGTTTGATGCCATTGTTATATTATGTGACAGCCAATAGTTAAACTGAAGTTACTATGGTAACAGTTTTATTGTGTAATATATTAAAGAGCATAAATTTTTGAGTTTAATACACATTTTCTTTCTATATCCAGTTGAATAGAATTTTTTCTTAACAAAGAAATACTTCTTTTAAGGGTCAATGTAACCTCTGTATTAAGCACATTCCTTAATATATAATCTTACATTTATGAAGTTTGCATGCATAATATTAACATAAAAACGAAGGGCTCGTTGAGGAGTTTTTAATGAATAAAAAGTTCTAAAATCTAAATTTGATTTTATATTTATGAAATGTTAATTTCGAGAAAAACTCATTTTTGACCAAAATGGGCCAGGTTGACGAATCAGGCCGAAGAGAGTAAAAAATTCGGCATGCAAATTAAGGATTGTACATATCTAATATCATAATATTTGAATAATTATTATTTAAGTTTTCTGTGCATCAAAATTAAAAGTATATATTGCATTAGAGATTATTTTCATTATAAATGTCCCGTTTTTGGTTTTTATTCTAATTAAAAATTAAAATACAATTTATTTAAAAACTAAATTTCAATTTCCTAAGATAATTTCATTTGTTTGAGTGAATTTCCTTGAAAATCTCAATAAGTCATATTTCTAATCATTTTTGTCGATGGAAAATAATTTTAATATTAAGATTCATTAGAATACGTTCGGCTTCAATGAAAATGGCGTAACTTGATACACTTATTGTATTGAATATGAAATAAAATAGGCCGGATGAAAATCAATTGTTTCAGAAAACAACCTTCACAATTAATTACCATCCACATATTTAGTAGTTTCACTGATCAGTTTCATGCACGAGATACGATAAATAATCAAAATTTTATGACACTCTGAGTAATATTTATAAAATTAGATCTTACTATCAGTTATATTTTGTAAAATGATTTTTAAAAAGGTCTATCGACCCCGAAAATTTAATTATGAAAAATTTATTTTAAAACGTAATTAAATTTAATTGTAGGTAGGTTTTCAAAAATTTTTTTAATGAAAAATGATCGCTATTAATAGACAAGCAAGTACAGGTTGAACCTAAGTTGATATTACGTTTTTGACATAGTTTGGTTGTTGATTGAAGTTATTATCCAATTTTTAGATTTTGGGAATTTTGAACATTAAAACTATGCATACAGTTTAAGAATCGCCAAAAAATCCAAAAAACATTGTATTGCTTGCTAATGAATGTCTTAGAAAACCAAAATCAACGTATATTTTACACTTGGGTCATTTTTTTTGAGATATTGCCTAAAATTTATTCAGAATATTAACTTCAGTATCTGATTTTAGATGATATAAAAAAAAACGCTTTTTCGCTATTTTCTTAAGGAGTACCTTAACCGTCCCTTCGAAAAAATCCGAAAAATCGAGAAATTCAATTTGCCTCCGATTGAAAAAAAATTAAGTTATTAGGGGAAGTTTAACGTTTGGAGAAAAATCTGATCCAGAGGTCAATAATCCGAAAAAATTTTTAGAGATTTCTCAAAAACTATTAGATAAAAGTCATTTTTGGTTTTTTTAGACCATAATTATTCTAGAACACCAAAAAATAGTGATAAATATTTTCTTTTTTGCAATGTTAAAGCCCTCTTTTTCGACAAAGTCATTCCAAATAGCGGGTCAACATGGTGACAAGGAAAATTTCTTTGAAAAAATTAATATACATACAAAACAGTAATGATGTTTTCGGCTGAACAGATATTTAAAAAAAAAAGTAAACATTTCTCAAAAAATGTCAGATCGGTGACAAGAAAAATTTCTTTGAAAATTTTATATGTATACAAATAATTACAGAAGTCAAACAAACGATTTTTCCGGGTGAACAGATAATAAATATAAAAACGAAAATATTTCTTAAAAAATACCGGGTCGGTGCCAAGAAATATTACACTTTTATTTAAACAGAGGAGAGACCATTCTGTACTTAATTTTGAAGCGTGGCATACCGTAATCCATCTCATATTTTGAAATAGATAAATGTTTTTAAATATAATGATTTGTTACTTAACCTGAATTATATGTAATTTAAATATGTTTTGGTTTATGTAGCACGATTTTGGTTGTGATATATGTGATATATGTAGCTAGTACCAACCAATTGTATGTATTATGCATTTTATATTATGGTTAATATTTGTATGGCATGGCTGGCGTTTATTTGTTATGTTCTGATTTTTGGTGGGAATTCATCATAATTATCATTTCATATTTTTTTTTGTTTTGTTTACATCCGTGTATATCATCAGAAACCTTAATTTATAATACCTCCATAATACACCAGGATCAATCATATTAATAACAAATTTTATTAGTATACAAATGGTCGGAAAATGTAGTTAATGGTGTAATTAATTACGGAAAAATAGAAGGTGGTGACGGTGGTGATTGTTTATACGTTTTATTTGTTTTTTGCCATTTTCGGCTAAAATATTTATCTGATTTAATAAAGTTAAATAGAAAAGTTGTAGGTAATGTAAAAATCTAAAACATTCTTACTAAACATAATTGACCATAATCTCAAAATTATCCAGAAAAATACAAAAAAACATTTTTTTGGTTTTTATTTATAACTTTCGCAAAAATCTGTATATTCTCATGAAAATCGGTGAAAATGTTATTTTCGTGGTTGAAAGAATTATTATTTTGTATTAATTATAGTAGGCAGGTGTATTTTGAGGTAGGGATATTTTCCTGTCTTTATATCGTTTAGGATACAGATTTTAGGTACTAGAAATTTTCGAAATAGATTCAATTCAGGAAGAATAAAAACATATTTTAGTCACTTACCTGATTAAATTCAACTTTATTTTTAACATGACGTAAAAGTGCAGCAGCTGGAATACAAAATTCCGTTTCAAATTTTGTAATATTTCCCATATATTCACACACTAAAATATCACGAGCTTGTCGCACTAATACTGATCGCGTATTTTTAAAATTTGGATATAATGGTCCTAATAGTCGATCCACTAAACTGGCCACATCACATTTCACCTGAAACAAACGAATAATGTGTTTAAAATAATATGCATTATAATATGACCTGTGTACAAAAAAGGAGCCTTTTGAGGTTTTTAAACAAACTCCTTAAAATAAAAAGGTTTTAGACCGCATTTAGTTTTGTACGGTAAATAAGACTAGAAAAAATAAGAAACACTTTTTTTGTGGATGAATCTTTCGATACATCATTTCCTGAAATATTGACTTCTGGATTAGATTTAAGGCGAAAGACAACTTCTTCAAATGTTAAATGGATTTTATTTCTGAAGTCTACAAGTCAAACCACTAGTAGTATACTTCTAAACATAATTGTATCGAAAACGGATACTAAATTTTTTTCTCGATTTTGTCCATTTTTTTCAATTTATGAAAATTACGAACAATAGGGAAGATGCAACAAACTTGTGCATATTTTGTATCAATATTATTGTATCCGATTTCGATACAATTATGTAAGTACAATTCAAAAATGACATTCATTTAACGATTGGATGCGTAGTTCTTGAAAGAACACTAGAATTCGATCGGTTGGTCAACATTTCGGACGAATTTCAATCGATATCTTAAGCCATCCAATTGTAAGACAAATGTTATTTTTGGTTTATCAAGACCGTCATGCTAAGGTAAAAACAAAAAATTGATAAAAAGAAGGACGATAAATAATTTAAATACATAAATTGAGTAACTATGATAAAAACTTTAAATCTTAAACAGTCGAATATAATCTAACAATTAAAGAAACATAAATTAAAATAAATTTAATTCTCTGCTTTTTTTATGGCTATTATGAAACCGGCGCCTTTTCACTCCACCCATAATAAAAAGCAACATCAAATAGAACCCGAAATATGTGTGATAAAATCAAAAAATTTATTAAGTAACGCATAAGATACCCACCCCAATTATTAATAAATTATAAACACCAAAACCATGATTTTAAAATCCCTTGGATTTACAAGAAAATTAAATTTTTGATTTATAGTGAAATTTTAAATTAACCCCCCATACTCAGAGAATAATTTCAATAAAAACTATCATTAAGGGTTACAAAAATTTTGTTGTGAAATAATAATTTGAAAAAATATTTTTGTTAAATAAAAATAATAATATTTATATATGAATAATTTAAATGTATTTGAGAGTGTCCATACGGCCAATAAATAATAGTTAAAAGCCAAAATTAAACAAGGGGACATAATAGTGGCAGGCAGAGCAGTATGAAATAACACAAAATATAATACGCAGTAGTAATTTAATTTATTTACTTGATTTAACAACAGGGCACACAACACAATACAAGCACACTTATTTATTGGTATCAATAATATCAAAGCAATTGAATAAATTACACTCAATATCGAAATGCATTGATCCCATTGATTTGTGTATTTAATGTCAATAGAGAAAAAGTACCTTTTATATATATTTTTGGGAATATTTACGATTTTTATCGTCTATTTGTATTGCGACAAAAACGACATTGATCAAGCACCCATTGAAAAATCAGTTATAATTTTTGTTCAGGCACGTTTATGTAATTGGCTTAAGTTGGAACTTATTTACTATTGTAAAGAATCTTTTCAACTAATTTCTCAATATATATTGATCAAGTATATATCCGTGCAAATCATCTATTTAAAATTCAGTAATAATTCTATTTATGACACGTTTGTAAATTAGCTTCAGTTGTACTTTAGGCACGTTTACTAAATTATCGCTTAAAGTGAAAAGTACAAGCTTTTAAAATCCATTTTTATAACTCTTTTACTTTCTCATACGATAAAAGCTTGTATTTAAAAAAAAGTTTTTCAATTAATTTTGCATGATGCACTATCCAATTATTCGCTTTAAAATTTGAAAATGAGTACCACTTTGATGGCAATATTATTGTAACATTAATATAATCCTACTAATATTATAAATGTGAGAGAATTTATAGATATTTATTGGACAATCACCAATGAACTTGGATGGACTTAGGTGCATAGATAGTTTATTAATACGTAGAATAATTTTGATTTGGAAAAATTTTCGTTTCCAGAACGATCAAAAAATCAACTATAGGACAAATCTACTTGAAATCTGGTACAAATATGTCCTATAGAACATTATTTCGAAATAAAAAGTATCATTTACCTTGATCTAGGTAATAAACTTTCCCCGTGTCTACGCGGACGAAGTCACGGACAGAAGTTAGTTATTGTATAAACTAAATAAATACAATATACATGTATATTAAAATTTATTTTCATTGAATAATTCAATATCAAATAATAAATATATGTTCACACCACGCCTATTTAAGTAATCAATGTTAGTTATATTAGTTTTATTTCATATTACGAATACGCTGATGATAACAGATGGTTTGGTTACATCTGACACTCTTACCTGTTTTAAATTTTTTATTGAGTACAACATACATATCGCAACGCGTTCGTGTAATATTTGTTCTATGCATACAAAATATTACTTATAATCATTATTATATCATTCAATTGAATATTCACTGCTTTAGCTTTGAAAAAAACCAAATAAAAAATTTTGTAGATAGAGACTTAATTTGCCGATTCGTCAATATTTATATATCTATGTTCTGCTATCACTTTCTAACGTGTTGTTCGATTTTGTTGAAATTCGATGGGCGCCTTTATCATATTCAAGAAATTTACTCTGAATAGTAGAGATTTTATCCTCTTTCTAGGGTAAATCTACATAAATACCTAGTTATTCTCCATTAAATTATATCTTTCTTCTAGTCAATGTATGATGATATGACATAATTCAGAAAAATTGGAAAATTTCCAAAACCACCAATTTAATTTCTCGGAAAAAATATGCAGTTTTCTGCAATGTATGAGTGGCTTAGCTTTGAGACCGTCTAGCTCTGTGATTTGAAATAATACCGAAAATCAGACCCTTTTTATGAAAAATGAAGCTCTTAATTTTGGAATGAAACTTTGTAGATATTATCCTTTTTTTTATCTCATTACCGACGAAGACAACACCTAATATACAAAGAAATTTCTTATGAAACATTAATAGATGACTTAGTTCAATTTGAACCTTTTTACGAACTATTCCTTTCGCAGCTTAGCGTAAACTATTATTACATGCTGCATCTCAATCGACTTACGTTTTTGGAATCAGTTTTTGGATTATTTACCGCACTATATATTTTTATGGTAGAGTACATTAAAATTGGAACCGCAACCGCGTCCTTTGAACCTAGACATTTTGATCCTATGTACCCTCTGCAGGTAAAGATGTCTTCTAGCACAAGGAGACAATTATATTGTTGGTTGAGCCGATTACTTCATTCTAATCGAAGTGACGACAGTTTGATCACCTTACAGCCACTTTTTATTATAATTGTTCAAACTTCCGGTGGCTGGATTCGAACCCGCAACCTCTTTCTAGGTAGTCAAATGGGTGAAGATACATGAGTATTAGGGATAAATATGTAGTTTCAGATTTCAACGTGTTGCATTCCCATCTCGTAAATGTATAGTACACCAAACTATATCATTAGCATATGAGTAGTATTTTGAATGCGGTATAAAACGCATATTATTAATACTTGTGTACACTCAGTCACATACTGAGAATATATATATGTATTTACTTACTATTTTTTATTAATAAAAAACAATATTACGAAAAACGATATAATAAAAATGTAATTTAATATTATACTTCCGATCATATATTGATTAACATGATTATAAACAAACTTTTCTTTTATTAGTGGCCCGTATACATATAGCTGTAAATTGTATACATAACACTTGTTTTTAGATATACTTTTATCGATTGTTCTAAAATCGTACTCTAACAATAAAGAAGTCTATTTAGAAACAAGTGGTCTAGGTGTAGCAAACAAAGTTCACACGATGCACCTCCCCAAAACATGAATCAAAAAAACAATAATTTATCTATATATTATAAAAATTGATGAAAATGCCCGCGCCTTACTCTTCACCATGTCATCGTATTTGAGTTCTTAGACCAAAAAGAACCCTCTATCTTCGTTAGAACTGGAGAATTTTTGAAACAAAACTATCACAACACTTGGAGAAAGAAACGCCCCATAAGAAATGCATACAATTTTTTCTATTTAACGTGTAAGAAAACCAAAAATAACATTTATTCTTCGATTGGATGGTAAGTTTTCGAAATATCTCTTGTCAATATATTGGAGTATTGACTACTTTGGAGTATTGACCTCTGGTTCTTATTTTAGGTGATATCTCAAAAACCAATCGTTAAATGAATGTTATTTTTACAATCTACAGGTCCAAATATCCTTGTAAACATAATTTTAATTTCCAGTATATTTATATTTACAAGTATATTTTTTGTCATGTATTTCGATATGTTTATAAAAGTAGTTTGGCCTTTAGATTCCAAAAAAAAAATTCATTAAACGATTGAAGTCTGGTGGTTTTTGAGATCTAAGCCGGTGGTCAATATTCCAAAAAAATTTAAGCGATACCTCGAAAACTGTCCATCTAATCGAGTGAATTGTGTTATTTTTGGTTTTCAACGACCTGATTATCCTTGAAAACTCAAAAACTGTAATAAAATTTTTTCTGGATATTTTATCG
Source organism: Chrysopa pallens (assembly GCA_020423425.1). NCBI lineage: Eukaryota > Metazoa > Arthropoda > Insecta > Neuroptera > Chrysopidae > Chrysopa > Chrysopa pallens. The sequence goes on along the minus strand of CM035593.1, from coordinate 21,705,393 downwards.
ATTTTCAAGTTTTACATAGAATCAAAAAACATCACCAAAAAACTCTCTATTGTGCTAAAATTCAGTCCAAATACCTACCTGTTCAGCACTATGGCCTAAGAAATACTTTGAAAAATTCATGCAACTTTTCAATCGCCCAATCAAACACTTATTAAGAAATTTCCTTATACTATCCTTAAAACATTGCAGGAAACCGTAAAAGACTGAGTGCTTGTTGAGCTTAGTTCATAGTGCTTCAGTAACGACTACGTTAGCCTAACAATCAAAAAACATTTGTGTGAAAATGACAAATTAAAATACGATATTTTCAGAAATAATCACAAATAAAATTATTGATTTCCAAGAATAAAATACTTGAGTAAATATAAAATCATGCGTCTACAAAAAAATGCAATCTGCATACTGCAGTTCTGAATTACTTTTTATTACCTATAAGTTTATAATTCCAGTTTTTTTTTTGTACTAATAAATGTGTTACTGTGTTATGTAAATTAATTAATATCGAACAAGTATTAATAAATACTTGGGTAAATGAATTGATTATAAATAAAATTAAAAAAAAAAAAACCAAAAATCTGGTTTGTGTAGGTCATTTATGCAAATTTATGAATATTACATAACAGTATTTAAAATACATACTTTATCAATATTATCTTAATTCAATCATTTAATACAAAGTTGCATTAAAACACTTATTTAACCCGATTAATTGCATTTATGAGGGTATATTAATTTTAGACCAAAATTTGTAAAACTTACAAATATTGAATGCACTAACAAAATTTTAGTTCAATCATTTAGTCCATTTATATCTGCCCACCAGTTCATCGTTCATCAAGATAGCTCTTAATCAAAATCAGATAGCGAGCTGCTATCTAATTTTGATGGCAGATTCTAGACCTAAAATATGAATCCTCAATATTCATGACACATTATTTTAGCCCTAAGATATAGAAAGAACAGTCAATAATATGACTGCTTGTCACAATTACAATTAATGTCGGGAGACTTAAGGGCAAGTCATATACAGTTTTTGAGACTGTTTTACAATTTTTGGATGATAAAAATTCATTAAAAAAAATCTTAAAGTTAAAAATGTATCCAGTTAAGATAAAGGCTTTGATTGCACCGCGTTAATATGAAGATTTTCTTATCTATATATAAATTACTGAAGCAAAAACTCTGTACCCCTTTTTACGAAAATTAAATCAATAAAAAAGAATATAGAACACACTATGAAACACCATGGTCGAATCCTGGTCGAATTTCGACCGCTGCAACGGGGCAACATATCCAACATTTTAGTGAACTATGAACATTTATTTAATTCTATATTAAACTTTACATATATTATTTATCTTCAATTTTTCAATACTCGAATTATCGAATACAATTTGTATTTATTAATATCTAACAAAGATTAAAGTTCAATGATCTGCCATTTAATTGTCAATGTGTTGAAATATACTTAACACTTAAAACAAAATTATATATTAAAAACGCAAAAAAATTTTAGATAAAATTCAAACAATAGAAAATAAGAACGTGCATCCGTGTTTTATTAAAAAAATTACAAAAAAAAAAAAAAAACATAAATCGTTAAGTTTTATTGTTTTGGCATCTATTTAGAAAAAACAGATCAATATAAGTTTTATTTTGAAAATTCTGTTTTTATTGATCAATAAAAATCATTCTGTATTTGTGTCAATGATATATACATTAGTAAACACAGCGCCAGTCGAATATTTAACAAAAAAATTTAATAAAATCACAATGAATATGAACCGGAACGAACTATATTTAAATTATGGTATTCATGCAAAATAATTACGATTCCTGCAAATTTGGTAAACAACTACAAGTACTGAGCAAATACAGTTTTAATCATTATTTTCAATAATTAACTTCATTATAAGGTATTGGTATCGAAATTAAAAATAAAACCGGAAATGACGTGATCTTTCTAGGTCACCAAAATATTTTTTTCGACATCGTGATCATTCGATTCTGAACAAAATAGGTTAATCCCATAAATCTGTGATGTAACTTTTAAGCCATAAGAGATAAAATAAAAGTGAAATTACAAAAAATGTTTGTTTTTTTACCAACAAACCCTTTTTTTAAACATTTTTCCCCAAAATATTGTCCCAACTATAGCTTGATTACAGCTTATCAACACATTAATTACAATGTATCTACATTATCATTTAATATGTTTTCAGTGATACTCGGGCTTTTTTTTTTCTGGCTTTAGCTACTTTCAGCTATATAGCCATTAACCAAAGGGGATTATTATTAGTATTATTTATACAACAACAGTACACAGTACTGCTAGGTAGTCACCCATCCAAATACAGATTGTGACTGCTGTTGCTTAACTTTATAGATTGGTCTAAGCCTGTTATTACGTTACGTCAGTCCGGGATCAAATCATAACCAATGATTTTCTATTTAGATTGTATAGAGTTGAACACTTGGATAATTTCTGAACAAAATGAGTCATACTTGGCTCCTAAAAAAACCATTCCTACCCTCCCCTGCTCTGCACTATTCTATTATTTTGACTTGATCAATCAGTTTAGTTGTATACAATCTATACAACTAAACTTCAATTGACTGGCGTCGTTCTCTCCCTGCCCACATATACATTTTTCAATAGAGCGTCTTCTACAACCGTTAATACTTTAAAACCGCAGTTCTTGGTGTGATTTTGCAGAGTCACACCTATTATGGCTTGTCTCATCAGCGTAAATATTCAATTGCGATTCGCCTCATCGTCTTTAAAAATTTGAAATTCGATGTGAAAACAATAATTATATTTTTTTTAGTAGGAAACTAACCATGAATTACAAAAATTTATTGAACTCTTAAGGGTATTCAAACATTGAATTAAATTCATTAAAAACTAAAATTTTAGAAATATAATAAGTAATAAAAAAAATCTTTTTTTTTGTATTAAAAATATTGATTTTGAACAAATAAAAAAAAAAAATACTACAACAAAACCATTCCGACACTTTCTATTAAAGGAATCACACACACACACAACATACTGTACCGTACACAACACACATACACCACATAACTGCAGTGATAAGAATCGATATACGCCGATGTGTGTCGATATGCTGCAAGGGACTCTCGTGCCCAATTTATACACTAAGAAAACCGTGACGTCTGCAAGGCAAAAAACACACAGTGACCAATCAAGTATTACATATACTCATGTTATTTCTTATGGTATGCTTTTTAAAGACAAAAAAAAAAAAAACTTAAATAAAATTCATCGAAGTTATTATTATGTATAATATTTAAAAACCTTACTTATTATATATCGTTTATTTTTTGTTATATATATTTTTTGTTGTTGTAATAACTGTGCTAAATTAATGACGCACCGATATGCAAAATAAATCATGACATACAGGCAAGATCCGTATTGATTAATGTATTTAAAGAATTTTATTTGAAAATAAGATGTTCGCGTTCACAGTATTTATGAATTAGACAATTTGTAATATATTGCAAATTGAAATTTTTGAAATTAAAGTAGGGGTTTATTTTAGGAAGATGAAAGACTAGGCTGAACTTAAATGCATATTTCCAAGCCATAGAAATGATTACATATATATTTACATATAATGTTTTACATAAATTTTTTTTGGAAATCATTCAAATCTGAAAGATATTTCTAGAATGAAATATGCATGAAAACATATTTTCAGAATGAAATATGGATAAAAAAATACCAAAGAAATGATTTTTTTGTTTGACATTTTTATATCATTAAATACAATATGCTAATGATATTTTTTAAAGTTTTAAGTCCATTTGATTGAAAGTGTAAGAGATATAGTATAGGCGATAATAAGTCTAATCGAGAAGTTTAGCTCATTTAGCCAGGTCCTATTTCAATTTAAAACTATAATCAGCATTATGTTCATAACTCTATTTTGGAAGTCGGTCATTGATTTCTTAAAAAAACTATAAATCGAATCGAATTTTCAGTTTCTGGTTAATTTGCCATGCATTATTGTGACAATACCAAGGAAAATTTTTTAGAGGGATTACAAAGTAGGCCCCAATGAATGAATTTTACAAATTTTAAAAGAAAAATTTCATAATATATTTGATAAATATTTCTAATTAAAACATAAAAATTGTTTAATATTAATATTTATTTTATAAAATTAGAAAAAATTAGAGATAATACTTTTTTTTTTTGAGTCTGCGAAATCCAGATAACCCTTTAAAAGAGAATATAGATTAAATATTAATGACCGTAATAGACCCAAAATACTTGTAAATTTATATCCAAAATTTTTAAAATAAAAAATGATTGTAAATTAAACACGGAAAAATAAAATTCTGGAGCAAACATTTAAATTAAAATTATACAACAAAGTTGAACAATAAAGTGTAAAAATTTAGAAAAGTTCAAGGGTAATTAACTTTCAACCAACATACATATCATTATAGCATACTTTGTTACAAATTTTTTTACTGAAAATTCACGATCGATTTCCCGACAGATGTGTAAGGCTCCTAATTCTTCTAATTTAACATTTTTTTTTTTTTTTTTGTAGTTAATTAATTACTTTTCAATTATCAAGGTAGTTAAATTTACTTTTCAATTTATAATTTTTTATCAAATATTTTTTATTGAAAAACTGAGCGATGTGTCATTTCCAATAAAAATCAATAAAACAAGGTAATAATAAAATAGGAAACTGATGAATATTTATCAGTAAATTAACTAAACAATAAAACTAATTTGAAATTAATTACATTTTACATAACACAAGAAGAAAAATTTCAATGGAATTCATACCACATAGATTGACGTATATATTTTATGCATACGTCAAATAAATTGTGTTTATGTTATGTACACATACAGGAAAAAGTTGGTGACACCAGGAAAACGTTATTTAAGAAAATACTATAAGTTTTTCAAATAAATGGGAATTCAACAAAACTTTAATTGCAATTTATGCCCAAAAGTTTCCCGCTAGATGTGTAATATTTTCCATTCTACCCATCTCTCAATTAAATTTTATAATAGATGTAGTTAAAAATATCCGGCTTATAGGATCTGACAATCGCACACAAAATGAAACATTTCACCTGTTTTCATAATAAAGAAGCAAAATATGATTAACAAAAAAATGGAAACAAAAAGGAACCGCAAGAAAAGACAATTTAAACATATAAGAAGATTTAGAAAGCCTAAGAAAACGATAAAACTATCGAAAATAATGTTCGACCAGTCCAGGTGTACATAGTAGAAACTTATAAAATTTATAAGACAAAATAGTTTTCAGAAAATTGAAAAACCTTTAAATTGGAAGTGAAAGAAAATCCGTCAAAGAAAATTAATAGGAAAAAAAGTCGGAGAGAAAAGAAGAGCTATAAATCGATGGTGTAAGAAAATAAAATAATCAATGAAAATGGAATTGAAAAGTCCAATGACAATGACGCTCAAGCAAACTAAAGAAAAAACAAAGAAAAAATATTTAAAAAATCTAAAATAAGTCGATGAAAAAGCAAAATGTAACAAACCCAAGATATGTCAAAACCATAATAAAAACAAAGATATAAAATAACTTTAAAAGTAGTCCAAAAAAACATTTTTTTTTTTTAATTCGAATGAAAAAGAAAAATGAAAAGTTTAAGAGATAGAGAAAAAGGTCAATCCAAAATAAAGTAGTTTAGATTACAAATTTTTAATAGACAGAACTTTGTGTGCTTTTGTTGTAAGCATTATATGTAACGAAACGTGAAACGTGAAAGCTATATTCACGTGCAAAATTACTAGGCACGTGTTAATTAAACGTGTTTTAATATATCGTGTAACTATCACAATTATTATTATGAACAATATTCCCAGTTACACAATGACGTAAGCAAACACAGGAACAAAATAGCTGAAGGAATATTGCAACAAAAAATACACTTTGGATTCATATCAAACGATTATTGAATAAGTAAAATATTTTGTTATGTTAAAGGCATCATCATAGATGTTTTCATCGTAATAAAAAGAATATTTAAACTTTAAAATTGTTTTCTACTTTTAAGTTTGGCATACCGTGTTATTTTTTCAAATTTTAAGACAAACCAAAATTTATACAAAAGCAAATATCAAAACATTTACAAAAAAACATTCTTATTGTTGTCGTATTTAAATATTATATTATTGTTTAGGTTATCACAGTCCAGGAAGTCATCTCTATTGTGCGACCAAGTGTGACAACTTACTGACAATGTAAGTACTACTACTATCTATATAAATATACTATTAGACATGCCTATTATTATTATATTACTAACAATATAACAATAAATATATATAATCTGAGTTTTCATTATTTCTTATTTCATTGCGTAGATCAACACACAAAAGTCGATATAACAAACACCTTTTTCATGGTGTTTTCTTTTTTTCGTTTATTTTTGTTTGATCTAATGTAAGATTTTTTATTTAAAAACTTTATAAAAAAAAATCTACTATTATAAAGATAAAAAATAAATTTATATAGCCGGAGGCATTCACATTTATTTTATGCATAATATTCTCTGTACTCTCTTGCTACCCAATTACTTTTTTAACGTGATAGAACGTTGTTATACAAAAAAAAATTTTTGTTTAAGAATTATTAACCAAATATTACTAAAGATCTCAATTGCAGGATGAGAAACTGCTTTAAACTAATCAGAAGACATTTAGTTTCCTGATGAGAGTATAATCTTGACAGCATTAAAACGTCAAATCTAGTATTTTCAGAAAAAAATCAACCAGACAAATTAAAAACCATTAATTACTTGCCGAAACTTAAGCCAAGAAAAAATTAATTTTTTAATCCTTAACATAACATGGGCCAGGCCATAATATGTTATATAAGGGATAGAGTTATCTAATTTACAATACTAAAAATTGAAATTAGGACCCAATTAGTGGGTTTCAAAAAAAAGTTCATTCAAATCGGTCAACATTTCGCCAAGATATCAAAAAAATTAATTTTTTGAACATTATGACGTCACAAAAATCAAAAATATGATTTTTATTCTATAACGGCCAATTTAAATCCAATTTTGGTAAACAAAACATGTAGTTCTACTAAATTTGGGCCAGAGTTTTCAAATTTTTTGTTCAATTAAACGTATCTGTGCTAATTTTTAAGATAGCATGGGTCTGGTCATAATATTTCATATAAAGGTTAGAGTTAGCGCATTAACAATACCAAAAATGGAAAGTTTGACCCAAAATTAATGGGTTTCAAAAAAAAGTTCATTCAAATCGGTCAACATTTCGCCAAGATATCAAAAAAATTAATTTTTTGAACATTATGACGTCACAAAAATCAAAAATATGATTTTTATTCTATAACGGCCAATTTAAATCCAATTTTGGTAAACAAAACATGTAGTTCTACTAAATTTGGGCCAGAGTTTTCAAATTTTTTGTTCAATTAAACGTATCTGTGCTAATTTTTAAGATAGCATGGGTCTGGTCATAATATTTCATATAAAGGTTAGAGTTAGCGCATTAACAATACCAAAAATGGAAAGTTTGACCCAAAATTAATGGGTTTCAAAAAAAAGTTCATTCAAATCGGTCAACATTTCGCCAAGATATCAAAAAAATTAATTTTTTGAACATTATGACGTCACAAAAATCAAAAATATGATTTTTATTCTATAACGGCCAATTTAAATCCAATTTTGGTAAACAAAACATGTAGTTCTACTAAATTTGGGCCAGAGTTTTCAAATTTTTTGTTCAATTAAACGTATCTGTGCTAATTTTTAAGATAGCATGGGCCTGGTCATAATATTTCATATAAAGGTTAGAGTTAGCGCATTAACAATACCAAAAATGGAAAGTTTGAACCAAAATTAATGGGTTTCAAAAAAAAGTTCATTCAAATCGGTCAACATTTCGCCAAGATATCAAAAAAATTAATTTTTTGAACATTATGACGTCACAAAAATCAAAAATATGATTTTTATTCTATAACGGCCAATTTAAATCCAATTTTGGTAAACAAAACATGTAGTTCTACTAAATTTGGGCCAGAGTTTTCAAATTTTTTGTTCAATTAAACGTATCTGTGCTAATTTTTAAGATAGCATGGGTCTGGTCATAATATTTCATATAAAGGTTAGAGTTAGCGCATTAACAATACCAAAAATAGAAAGTTTGACCCAAAATTAATGGGTTTCAAAAAAAAGTTCATTCAAATCGGTCAACATTTCGCCAAGATATCAAAAAAATTAATTTTTTGAACATTATGACGTCACAAAAATCAAAAATATGATTTTTATTCTATAACGGCCAATTTAAATCCAATTTTGGTAAACAAAACATGTAGTTCTACTAAATTTGGGCCAGAGTTTTCAAATTTTTTGTTCAATTCAACGTATCTGTGCTAATTTTTAAGATAGCATGGGTCTGGTCATAATATTTCATATAAAGGTTAGAGTTAGCGCATTAACAATACCAAAAATAGAAAGTTTGACCCAAAATTAATGGGTTTCAAAAAAAAGTTCATTCAAATCGGTCAACATTTCGCCAAGATATCAAAAAAATTAATTTTTTGAACATTATGACGTCACAAAAATCAAAAATATGATTTTTATTCTATAACGGCCAATTTAAATCCAATTTTGGTAAACAAAACATGTAGTTCTACTAAATTTGGGCCAGAGTTTTCAAATTTTTTGTTCAATTAAACGTATCTGTGCTAATTTTTAAGATAGCATGGGTCTGGTCATAATATTTCATATAAAGGTTAGAGTTAGCGCATTAACAATACCAAAAATAGAAAGTTTGACCCAAAATTAATGGGTTTCAAAAAAAAGTTCATTCAAATCGGTCAACATTTCGCCAAGATATCAAAAAAATTAATTTTTTGAACATTATGACGTCACAAAAATCAAAAATATGATTTTTATTCTATAACGGCCAATTTAAATCCAATTTTGGTAAACAAAACATGTAGTTCTACTAAATTTGGGCCAGAGTTTTCAAATTTTTTGTTCAATTAAACGTATCTGTGCTAATTTTTAAGATAGCATGGGTCTGGTCATAATATTTCATATAAAGGTTAGAGTTAGCGCATTAACAATACCAAAAATGGAAAGTTTGACCCAAAATTAATGGGTTTCAAACAAAAGTTCATTCAAATCGATCGAAATTTTTCCAAGATATAAAAAAAATTAAGTTTTTGAACCTTATGACGTCACAAATTTAACATATCTATAATTAATTTTAAGATAGCAAATGTCTAATCATATCGTTACAAACAAGGTTTACAGTAATTTTTCAAATTTTTTAACTAATTTATCAAGAAAATAGTATCAAGGAATTATCCAAAAAGCAGAGTTACCACAAAAGACTATCGGCATATCAAAAACCAAGTATTAACAAGAAAGAGTAGCAAGTAAGAAACTCTATCAAGAAATAAAATAAAATTGATACTACCTTAAACATGTAAAGGAAATCTTGTTAAACTCAAACTTGAAATAAACTAAATAAAAGCTATTGAAAACACAAGAAAATCTGTTAAAAACTTATGCAAAGCTCATAAAAAATAATGGATTTGAGTTACTTTCAGAACAAGATAAAAGGTTTCTGTCTATTTGTTGTTCAAAAATCGATGACACAAACCAATATAAATAAATAAAATAATACCGTTCAATAAAATAGTCAATAGTCAAGATTCTATCCCTAATATAAGTTTATAGAGCTTTCACTTATAACGACTCTATATGATAAACATCACAATAATATTTAAAATACAAAGTAAGTATTATTAGTAAGTAAGTACATAAATACATTAATGTTCGTTCAATTTCACTACAAATCACAAGAAAATACACCAATAATTACAACCTACATAGAATTTACTTATTATTTATACAAAATACAGAAAAAAATCAACATAAAAATATTATGTTTTACATATTACTTAAAGATATTATTTTAATTTCTTCGAATCATTCATTTGTGTGTTATGTTGTGTGTTTGTTCAACCTCTTCTACATTTTATAATAATAATATTCATATTGACTGAAGATATTGCATTTGAAAAAAAACATAAACAAAGACTTTAGGCAATTATTTTACAAATAAATCACTGTAAAAAGTGGCGTAAATATCAAAATTAAATGACACTATTTTTAAGAATAGTCAAATCCTTGAATCCTTGAGATATTGTGTTAATAATTCTCGAAAAAATTTACCACTAAATCAAATTATAAGCCATTTTTCAGAACAATCAATTTTAATAAAAATTAAATTTGTTAACAATGGAACTTTTAAATTCCAATTTTTTTTTAAAAATATATCAGTTCTTTGGTATCACACGTCCAAGATAGTAAATTCAACTGGTAAGATTTATGAGAAATTAAATTAACTCATGATTTCAATTAAGCACCTTCAATTGAATGAAGATTAAATGAATTAAATATAACCGTTTTATAAATGAAGATTAAAAATAATGATGTGGGTTGGCTTCTGGTTATAGAAATATAGTACATCTGGGCCATCAGATATTTTTATCGAATTTAAAGTAGTATTGATTGTCATCTCTTGGCATGACACTTTTTCGAACATTTTTGTCAAATTATGAAACTATTCAATTTGCCTATAACGGTTTTGTATTTTGATATACATTTGAAGTGGATATGTCACTTAATTTGGTTCGTATTGTAGATAGATGAAATTGCTTCGATCCCTACCAAAACGATACTTTCAAACTTATAATATTTCAGAACATATAAAAATTTTAATTGAATACTCTTGACTTGGCACATTTTCGAATATTATTGCCTCGTTATGAAACTATCTAATCTGTAGCGTGTCATAGTTTGATATACATTTGAACTGAGGATTTCACTTAATGTGGCTTTTATTCGAGATAGTCGCAAAAAAGTTGGATTTTACGACAATTTAGAAAAAATTCTATGCTAACGAATAGCTTGTTAAAAACTTACCTCAAATTCTTTGATATCTGTTTGCACATGTAATTTATCATCCGTTGAATCGTCACCAACTAAAGTATGCTCAGATGATACATCCGATGACGAGTCAAAAACACTAGAATGTTTTAAATCACCTAAGTTATTATTATCGTTTAAATCATTTTGAACACATGTTGCAGCTATATCCGAGCATGGAGGTACACTAACATCTAAATTCGAATCGACATTATGTTGAGCATTTTCCACAACGTCATTTGGTTTATCACTTGTTGAATTTTCACTATTATATTGTTCAAATAAATTTGTATCAACTGCCGGCTTTAAATCGTCAACAGTTTCCCAAATATCATCACTTAATGTGACCACTGTTATAAATGCACTCGTATCTTTGGGTTCATCTTTAACGGAATGTTCATCACTGGGTACGTACCAGGAAGTGTTCGATGGATTACTTTTTGTCGATTCATCATTGACGGATGATGATTTTGAAGCGGTACCTAAAGCTGCATCTTTACACTTTTTTAAATAGTTTTTAACACGTTTTGTCTTACTTTTACGCACTTCATTACGTGAAAGTTCATCACCGGATTTATCATCCTTTAATGTATCTTCTTTGGTCGCGCTACCAGTGGTGGCTGGATTAGATTTGACACATTGAGAGGCCGCTACTGTTGACATGTATGCATGTTCATCGGTAATCTTCCATGATGATTCATCAAAACTGCGTACATGACGACCAGTTGGAGTGACCTGTAAAAAAAAAAAAAAAATTATTATTTTGAATTTATTCAAAATTATTACAAATGATAAAACTTAATGAAGGAATTGAAAAATAATTTATATAAATTTTTTTAAATCTTCCTCACTCATGTTGAAGAAATCTTATATTAAAAAAATTAAAAAAGAAAAATTTAATTTTATATACCCTTATTTTCTATTAATCAGTCTTTCGAGTCTGCCGTGAGTTCTAAGCCTTACAAAACGTTTATTAGACTTGATTAAGAAGTCAAGACTTTAAATCAAAATTTAAATTGGCGGAACGAAAATAAGATTTTATAGAGTTACACTAAAAGAAAGTGAATAGAAAAGAAGTTGCAATCAAAATCAGCGTTGGGCGAATATGAACTTTAAGCTCAAAATAAACCAAAAAATTGTTTGATTATCTGTAGGCTTTTAAGAGAATGAATAAATATAGGTTTTTACTATTAGAGAATTCATAAAAATCAACATTCCACTTCCAGTCGTGAGCCGAATTGTTCGATAGTGACCCATTTTCAATTTTCGACACTTGCAAATTTATTTTTTGTAATATCCATTATCTATGATATAAACAAATAAAAATAAAAGTTTAAGAAAGGACTTTCATTTTGTATCATGAATTTATTGGCGTAATCGTGGCCAACCATGGTTTAATTAAAATATGAATTTAACACCGGAGAAGCTCGGTTATTGATAGATTGATTTGGCATTCAATGATTTGATAGATATGATCATGTAGAGTGAATGCGCGCAGCGGGTGAGTATGCGCAAGGTGATTATTTCTGAAATCGTTTCGATAAAAGAAAAGGAATTATCTTGGACTTGTCTACAAAGTAGACAGTCTGTGTAAATATTCTAAAATGTGTTTACGTTAATAATTGCGTTTGTCTAACGTCATCAATCAAAAAATTAAAACATAATATAACGATAAAGAAAAGAAATTTTTTTAATAATAATTAATTATATTCATTTAATTAAACATCAAAAATGTTTATAAATTAAACAATTATATTTCATTATACTTTTACTTATTATATGAATTAATTATAAGATGTAAACTTCTTCAGTAATAATAAACTGACGTGTGGTAAAAAATCAAATTAGATTATTTAAAGAAGCTATGTGAAAAATAATTTAAAATTTCTCACACAAACTGTATACAATCAATAATATAATATAATAATAAATATTATTTTTATTTACATAACAATTAAAAAATAACTACACACAAATTTGTGCAGAATTGTATTGCTCATTCATTCAATAATAATAATAACTTTTTAACAACACGCAATTGAATTTCTATAATTCAAAGGACATTATATTATATGATTGGTTACTTCAAGTTCAAAATCCAGTTAGATTTGATGAATCCATTGTTTACAATTTTATATAGTTAATTTTTATGATGGTCAATAGGCCTTAATTAAGTATCTCCGTTAAGTAATTTCTATTATTCAATTATTTTTCTGTGTTTATTCATTAGAGAGAGATTTAACCTTACCTATTAAAGGTTAAAATGCAGTGGATGTCTGAGTGGTTCGCATTTACGGCCTTGTGGATACCTTAAAAATGTCTTGAACGATTTTGAGATATGAATTGATAAAATACAAAATGAGTAATCTTAATTTGAATATTTAAATAAAAATCGATTTGAAGCATTTTGATTTAGAAAAAAATTAAAAGTAATTAAATATCTCTTAAATTATGTCATATTTTTATCTAAATCACAGAGGATTCTAAAGAGTGAAACTTTCTTATAATTTGTAGTTTTTTAACCAAAAAAACAAGGTTCTCAGGTCGATGTGTAAATAATTATTTTTATATATAACTTGGAGGTTTTCTTCGCTTAGAGATGCTGAGTTAAATATAAAACGTAATTTTTTTTTTTTTTCAATATTTTCGGCGGTTTAATTTTATTGTTCAAAAGTTTTTACTATACGGTATGAGTTTTAAAATCACACAAAATTCTTTTCAAAACATAATTTCTACAAGTATATATTTTTATAGTTATGAATTCCAATTATCCTGTAAAGTCAGAATAAAAATTAATTAGATGAAGTCGAATTAATCGGAAGACATTATATTTCAAATTATCTTATAATTATTTTTATAAAATATTTTGTCAAAAAAAAAAATGGTTAAAAAGCTAATGGTAGAAACATTTATATATTAAATATGCACCGAATAGAAATTATTCGCAAAAATTAGTATCCGAATGTGAATGGAATATTTCAAAATATTAATAAATTTAGAAATTTTGCTCACTATTCTGAACCAAATACGATGTAGGATTGCCACAGTCAAATCACTTGCTCAGTTAAAAAAAATATTATTTCATTTCACTAGTATTTAATTTTTGTTATTAATATTTAAATAACGGTTTTTTTTTCTTGTATTAACATTTCCTCTTCATGTTTGGATTCATAGAATATATTTAATTCCATTCATCTCAGACTAAACAACTTGAATAATAAGTGAGTTATTTGTTTTTCATGTGGGTGATTGCAAATAAATAATTAAATTATTTAATTTTTTTATTTTTTTGAATACTTTAAACAGTCAGTACCCATAGATCTTCTTTAAAATTAATTTTATTTTAATAAGAAACATTGCCATAAAATTACATTAAAATTTTGACCTTTTTATAAAAGTTTTTCATTTTAGTAACATAATATTGGTATATAATGCTGACAAGACTGCTATAATAACACATTGATAAAAAAATATAACTTCTTTCAAATTTTTTTAATTAATATACTGTTGATAGATTGAACTGGCAGAGACAACTAATAATTTTACCGAAATGACATCACATCGTGGCAGCCTAGTGTTTTAGATTACGTGATATAGACTTGATAAGATAATAGATTTCTACATAAATTTTAATATTTGCCAAATTTCATAAATTTGAGGTGAAATTGTGGAGAATTTATACAGTTTACTAGAAAATATTTAAAACAAAAATTATTTGTATTAGAAAAAACAAATATTTTTTGATTTTGAATTTTTCTTCTATCTGCTTGTTAATAAATAATGATAATGATCATCTAATGTATCATCCTTAGTTTCGATACATAAATGTCCATTAATATGTTTCGATAATGTACGGAAAACGAAAGTCATACACGATGCTGATATATTAGAAATGTTAGCTTAGATTTTATTTCACATTTAAGAGCTATTAAACTAACTTTTGAGCGTAGGAAATGTATTGTAAAACGAATATTCATCATGTCACAGATGAATCGATAAAATAAACGAATAAAATTTGTCATTTTTGTCATCATAAGTCATAAATTTATAAAAAGAGAAAATTGATACATTCCCATGATTTATTTATAAACAAATTTCAAAATGAAAAATTAAAATACAAAAATGGTTTTTTTAAAAGACATATAGTATAAATATGGATACCACAATCGTACGTACACTCATTCAAATCAACCCACAAAGCTTTCTTTTTACAAATTTGTAAGGTCAAAGTGTTGCGGTTGTCTCCTTTTCATCTATATAACAACATACACCATAATTTAATTATTATAGCTAATATCACACACGATTTTACGCGGCAATGCGGCGGTTTACTTATTAGCTCGGCAATTTAATAAAAGTAGTATGCGTATAAAATTTTGTTAATTTATAATTATTCTGCAATTTGGTTGATTGTCCGATGTACGATGTTCAACCATTTCTGCAAATTTTAATAATTATCTTAAAAATTGGTTTTCTTTCGTTATTTCGTGGGAGAAACGAAAAAATCGTTTTAAGAATTTTTTGCATATTGTGGATTTATACTTAGTTGGGATCCTTAAAAAACTTGTTGTTTGGTATTAGATTACATATTTCAGTAAAAGGATTAAAATATGGAAATATTGATTGATTCTATCGTATTTTATTCTGAGAGGGAGCCTTAAGCTCTTTAAAGGTCTCTTCGACTTATTTTTACTCATGTAGCTCACCCATCCACGGCATTTTGTGTTTCTTAGAGTGTGGCCGATTTACTTCCTCCTTCTGCGTTTTATTTGTACACCGATAGGTTAAATTTAATAATATCTGTCGCTGGATGAACTCTGAGGTGACTTGTAAGGTTTCACAAAAATAAAATAGCACAGTAAAACAGTATACTAATTTCACCCTGTTTTTATCCCTCCATCAAAAGTATATGATGGTACAGGACTGGGAGGTAGTTCTTCATTTACGAAAACTCCTTTAAGGATCTATTGAATTTCAAATATCTTTCGGTTAGTTTTGGAGATATCCGTGAAAAACGAAGGTTAATACAATTATAGCTGAAAAAGTCAAAGGCTGGCAATTTCAAAAAGGTATCGATAAAATGTTAAAAGAGATTTTCACGTAGTCTCACTAAATTTAATAAAGACTTAATAAGAAACAACAAATATCATCAGGAGTAACATACATTGGAATATTAAATAAGGTAATGATTAGTAGAATATGAAAGATTCACTAAAAAGTTAATCGAATTGGATCGGACTTTTTCAACGGGTCTTGTGCCATTCAAAATACATTTTATTGTTTTACACATAATGTTTTTTTTTTTTTTTAATTTATTATCTCATTTTAATTTCTAAACACAATTGCCTAATGGAATTACCTATTCAATAAGAAGGTATCATTGTTTTATTGAACAATTAAAAGTTGAAAATGAAACACTACACACATCTGCACAGAGAATCAAGTTTTGAAAAAGTACACCTTTTGATCATAAACGCCAAGTATCATTAATTAATTGGCGAAATAAATTACAAATCACATTTTCATAAAATGCTATTATTATTATTTATGTTTCAATGTATATAAATGTCAGTTAAAAGCCGTTGGCTTCCTTTCTTACTTACGTAACACACGGCATTTACCTCATATAAATCAATAAATGAACGGGAAAAAGGCAATAAATAAGTACGGTCACGAAAATAGCTAGAAACGAGATTTTGATGACATGAATTGTTTGATGTCGATAAATTATCAAGATAGAGATCCTTTTAAACGTAAATTAATAAGAATTCTTGAAAAATTCTAGAAAACCAAAGAATAATACTTATTTTAAGATAGGATCGGTAGTTTTCGAGATACCGCTTGAAATTTGTCCTAAATGCAGATCTAAGGATCGAATTTTAGGACAATATCTCAAAAACTACGAATCGAAGTATCTTTGTAAACATTATTTTATCGAAATCGAAAACAACCTTAAAGAGTTTTACAAAAATCCAAAAACCGGAGAAAAATTATTGATCTCCGATTTCTATAAATATACATTTAAGAAGCAGCAAGAGAAGTTTGACCTGGAGATTGCAAAACTAACATCCATTTAACGATTGGTTGTGCAGTTTTTGATATATCAATATTTTATCCAATAGTGTAATTTTTGATTTTTTAAGCCTTAATAAATATGGAGAACATAAAAATAGCGATAAAAACATTTTTGGCTACTTATGCGTTTTGTAAAGTTTTTCACAGAATCACAAAAATTACGTAAAATTCAGTCAAAACACTGGTTCAACGCCATGACACAAGAAATTCGCTGAAAAATGTATACATCATTTTTTTTTAAATATGTCTTATTGCACGCTTTCAAAATTCTTATATATTCATGTGTCGAAAACCGAATGAAAAATTTTTAATGCACTTTATGAGAAATTAATTACATAACAATAAAAAAAGTTTTTTAAGTATTATATTTTATGTTTTCATTATAGAAACATGCATTTTCTGATCAAAATTCGCGGGCCATCACAAAATAATATATTTATAAATTCTTTATTTTAACATTATCCTACTAAAAAATTCAAAGATAAATTTCTTTGTACGATTTATTTATTAGTAGAACTAAAATTCTTCTTCTAATTTATTAACGAATCTATGATTTGAAAGTTTATCCATACTTGAAATCTTTGTCGTTTATTCTTTTTAAATTTAAATAAATCAAAATGAATCGGTGAGATAAATTAAGAGAATTGTTTTAACAAACATATCTAAATTTTAAATATCTATATTTATCGATTTAGAGTGCTAAGAGCGCAATCGATGTTGAATGTAATAGTTGTATCAAAAATAAAAGTAAAATAACATTTTTTATATTGAAATGATAAAAATCTTTTTAAAAATAAAACGAGGCGATTTTTATTTAGAATAAATATATTTTATCACATCATCCATACAGCAGATAATTATAGAATCTAAGAGGGAAAACTATTAAATACGCCTTATTCTGACTGCCGTGTTGATTCAATTGCCCAAAGGTAAATAAGAATATTTACATAAACCTTAAGATAGTTTATTCGAAAACTGATTTTTTGTAAGAGAAGGCTAAAATACAATTTTAATGTATTTTACAAGAGAAAAAAAAAATTATTTAAAAAAAAAAGTAATTAAAAGTATTTTATGTTATTTAACAATCTTAATGAATTTAAAAATTATAATCGATGTTTATTGCAGGTATTTAAATAATGATTTCCACTTTTTACTGAATTTCTTAAGGTGCCAAATAGGCTTTATAATTTAAGAGATATCTATAATAATAATAAACTCGAATAAATACTGTATTTCTTTCAATTTTCGTACAAAAAAGAGAACTACTAAAAGAGTCATCATATAAGAAAATTTTCTATGCACAATAGTGATATAAAAACAATTTTATTGGTCCTGTATTTTCATTTATCCTCAATAAATTTCTCCATAATTGGATAGATTTACATTAATAAACTTAAAGGCTTTATCCATTACAAAAAAATGAAGGGCACATATTACCTTCGGTCCTGAACGCAATATATTAATTTTAGTATAAATTTTTTAGCGCTTGAAAATATTAATCGCACAAAATTTTGATATAGGTGCTCATAGGATCATCTAATTCGCCCATTTCCGTTATAAACTTAATAACGAAAGCAGATAGCGAGCTAAAATTTAGGTGGCATATTATGGACATAAAAAATGAGTTAAGGTTCGTGAATAAGCAAAATCGGTCTAGTGAATAGATCAATAGATCTATGTCTTAACTCTTGATCCATAAAAGATAGAAGAAAAATTTAAAGTATTTTATCGTAAAATGTTTGATTCGCCACAATTTTAGCTCAAATTTAAGCACATAAAAATGTACTTATAAGTGTATAGACTGGATATTTAGAGTATTTCATGAATGCTTTTGATAGCCTTTTAGAATGTCTCTCTTTAGAATTCTAAACAACTACCTTAGTAAAGTCTATCAATTTGAAAAATCTACAATTTTGTAATACTTTCTCTAGATTTATGATATACGATTTGATTTACCTAAATAAAAGCAAATAATCAAAAAATTTGAATGAAAATTTAATACATATGTGTAGGTATGTTGAAATTTAATAAATTAACATTTGCGTAATGTTTTTTATATGCTAATTATGTTAAAACATTAAGATGAAATAAAGGTATAACAAACACCTCGAAGCATCAAATGCATTAACACCAAAAATTCGTTGTAAAACTGGTTAAATGCAACCATTTAGGTTAAAGGTAATAATGTCTACTTAAAAATCCTACTTAGAGGACCTACTGAGGTCTTACAATTCTTCACAACAGAAATACAACGCGAGTAACTAGATAACTCCATTCATCTGGAAGAACGTTCAAAATGCCGAGCCATGGAGGGACAAGTTTTTGTTTTGGAAACCTTAAAGTGCAGTATGATACAAACAGTAAAACAAAAATAAAAAAAAAACATTGCCACCACTTTGCCGACACCATCTTATCCCTCTAACTTATTATTCATCGATTAATCTATCTGTTTTTAAGAAAAGGCATTCGAATTTATTTAGCATTTATTTATCGAGAATATTAAAACTAGTAGAAGTTTGATAATTCAATTTAATAACCGGACTCAAATATATACTGAGTAACTCTCAAATAATTGTAATGTAATTACAGTTGAGTTGAACTCCTTGTAACATCTCCTTTCACACACAGTCATGAAATAAACTTCTCACAACATACTTTAAACAACATCAACAAACACTTGAAAATTAGCACAAATCACATCATGTTACAACTAACTTTACAAGTAATTATGAAAAGTTTTCATGTAATTGGTTTAATTTTAAATCATCATGCTAATATAATCACCATGAGCGTAGTCAGTCATATGTATTTAAATCCAAATCAATGTTTCAGCAATGATCAAAATCTTACAATTTCATTCCGTGAAAATCTATAACTAATTTTCTGAAGGATCATGGAAATACTATTAAAGTTAATTATACAAATGTAATGCAACAAAATGGCAATTTTTATTTTAAATTCAACGTTTTAGCCTCTGTTTTATTTATATTAAATTTGCACAAAAAATACTCTAATCATATGCAAGGCTTTCAACGTCATATAAAATACCCATGGATATTGAAATTTTGTGGGGACCATCAACTTTGATTAAATTTTTTAAATACTAGTTGGTTGTTTACTTCATTTAGAGACAATTTTTTTATCTACTATCAATTTTTTAAAACATCAAAAAATTGTATGCAACGAATAATTCAAATTTTAAAAGTCATTACCCAATTTACACTGAAATTTCACATTTTCTCCCTTTCGTGAAAGTCATTTGTTAACTTTGCAGAAGCTTTTTCTAAATTAAGAGAGCGGAACTGTTGGTAATTCTAGTTCGATAACTCCACAAATTCGAAACGTTATTAATAATGTCTAAATAATGCAACCACGATGAAAGAATCTAAAAACTAAAGTTAAAAATTCCTTTTCCATGAAGCAATTTCATAATCTGAAATTATCGAAAACCGTGAAAGGACAGCGAAAGGGTTACCGATCAGTGACTTTTACCGATCTTACATAGAAAACAAATTATTTTTAGCAGTTATTAAATTGACGACCAGACTAAAGTTTTCATTTAGTTCACAAATTTGAAACTGAAGTTATTTTTTAAAAAAATTTCCAAATTTATAAGGACATTCAAAATTCTTAATTAAACAAAGAGGCAAATACCTACGGATGACGTCAATTGTTACTGTCTTCATATAAATTACATGTTAAACATCCATTTCAAAAGAGAGATAGAAAAGAAAATAATCTTTGATAACTTGTAAATTTCTTTGTTGTTGAATCAATTTTAATTTTCGAAGTTTTATTATGGTATTGAGACTAGTTTCACATTTTGATGTAAAGTATAGCAAATTTAGAATCAGCTACCCAATTATAATCTACAACCATGATATTACATGTTTTTATATAATTTGTGAAAATCATTACACACAAAATATCATGAAATATGTAACAAACAATAATATTTGAATGATTACATGAGTTGAACATATGTAGATACAAAGTATTGATACACATATTATAAACATACAAAATATATATATATATTCTAATATCTACATAAAGGGAAAGTTTTTACCAATAAAATTAATAAATTCGAATAGTTTATTATTAAGAAGGAATTTAATAAAAACATCTCTTTTTTTCATAATATATTATATTAAGGACGTTCCCAAGAAAATTAGTTTTCTTCGAATCATTTAGAAACATTGAACACACGTAATAAGAATTGTCCTCTAAACGTTGAAAATTTATTTCCATACCTTACGGCACTATCTGAGATAGAGATTTAAAAATTGAGAGAAGCAAACATTGTATTAAATAAGAAAAAAAATTCTCTTATGATGGTCTTTAAAACTTTATTTGTCTAATTACAAAAATGGAAAAGCTAGTAGCTACTAACAATTGTTGTCAATTTTTTTATCGTTACTTGCCAAAAAAAAAACATATTCCGAAAAATGGCCCAACGAAATTACTATTGTATTTCTGCACTTAGAAAACTAATAGAAGAAGCTCATTGAATCTCTTCCGTTATCAATTTTAGTTATCATGCTTTATATTTAGAAATAGTCACCCAAGCAGTTGAGCACAAATCACACTTGGGAACGTTCTATACTCTGTATATAGTCTTATGCGATAATATTTATTTAAACAAAAAATGCTAAACACTGTTTTATATAGCTTTACAATTGCTAAAAGAATTTTTAGAATCATTTCAAAAGTCCTAAAGATTATCCCCTACAAAAAAAATTAAATATGGACCTCTATAATTTAATGTAAATAAGTAGCATTTATTACCATCATAAAAACTTTTTCAACTTGTAATAGAAATTTCATAAGCAAAATCTATATTTATCATCAACTTTAGGAACGTCCTTAAAAATAGAGAATCGTGCGCTATTTTATACAAACACACGATTTAAACATATGATATTATAACCAATATATAAGATTAAAGTCTCATCTTCCATTATATTATCGATAAAAAATATCTCTTGACATTAAATTATAATGTTAATAAATTTATCTGTAGTTTAGTAAGTCCAATAAATGTATTTAGATAGAATTATCGAGATTCTTCTGCTGTTGTTTTTGTATCTGTCAAATAAAACGATTTTTATCTTATTCTATCATAGTAATCCTTAGTTTATACAAATTAATATGTTGAGTTTAATGAAACTTTATATTCAGATTCAACAATTCTAATGACATAATCAAATAAACGTTTTCACTTGTAACAGGTAATAAATATTTAAAATGTTACAAGTAACTGATTGTGTTACACAATTTTGTACAACCAAAGGCAATTTTCAATGATTGTATAAAATTAATAGATGTAATTTTAACTTAGTCTAATTTTCACTTTAAAAATTTTTTAGAAGAGTTCATTTTCGGCTTATAAAGTTATTATCAAGTAATGAATAATTAATTATTCTTTTATTTTGGAAATATATAGGCAAAGCAGGTAAGATTATTATGAATGAAGAAACTGTGGGTGGAGTCGATAAATACTTTTCGATATTAATAATTTGAAATTTAATAAAGGAAAATTATAACTGTCTATTTGATAATTTAAAACTGTAAATGTTGCTCTATTTTTTTGTTTTTCAGGTTAATTATGGTCCAAAACAACATTTATTTAAGAATTGAATAGTTAGTTTCTAACATATCACTTGAAACAAATCAGAGACATTGCTCTCTGGGTACAATTTTAAACGATATTTCGAAAACAACGTATCCAATCGTTAAATAAATCCAATTTTGTCATTTTTGGATCATAATTACCATATAATCGGAATGTTATCGAATTCTAAAATAAATTATTTTTTCAAAGTTTTGGTTCCAAATTAAGATACAACTATAGGTAGCAAGGTAAGTTTGACCCATAAATTATCTAAAATAACGTTAATTCAACGATCAGTAACGTATTTTTTTAGATATCGCCTAAAATCCTGTATCGAACAAAAATTTGAAAACTCCAGAAAACATTACCTCTGGATAAAATCCCTGAAGCAACCAGACGTATCGGAACCCAAGCCCAATTCCACACCTTCTTAATTAATTTTTAATAATATCAAACTAAAATATTGATTTTTTCTATACAAACATTTCATATGATTATAAAAAAAAACAGGAAGAAAAATGTTATAGTATCAGAAATAAAAAGTGCACACACCTTTTGAAATTGTTCAATGAATCTATCTCGAAAAGTAGGTATGTCATTGTAATGGAAACTAGGAAGGTAGACAACGAAAGATACAATTTGATATGTTTCAACAACATAACACACATACATGCACAGTCATACACATGAAAGCAGCAGATAGATATGATAGTCGGCGAATATCGATCTTCTTATAAATACACCGGCTACACGCTGTTCGAATACCAGATGTTTATGTAATCATTTCACTCAGGCTAATGTTGATATTATAGGTATTTCATTTTTCAAGGCTTAGAGATGTCGTTAAAAATACACATTGACAAGCAATTTTTTTTTATTAGAAATTATTTTTAAAGCTTAGGCGAAAATTTAATTTTTTTCATTATTTATTCGAACTACTCCGAATCTACAATAAAAATACACGTTTCCATCAATTATCTCAAAATAAGTATGGTCTGGATTAATCGCGATTAATTGGACTTTTCAAACAATTAAACTTTAGTTCAAAACAATTTTCTCGAAAACAAATTAAGGGAGTGGTGACCTCTGTAAAGAGATTAAAGTGGCTTTGGGCCGAACATACAGCGCGAATGAAAAACGATCGGTGGACCGAATCGTCAATTACTCGAACTTGACTCACTTGCTACTTTTAATATCACCATAATTGGCACGTAGAACTTAACGTAGACACTCGATATATTTAACTTCAAGAGCAATTCCCTATTCTACAGTAATAACAACATGTTATGACTACCAAACGTAGCGATGTAGGTATATACATAGGTAGTATATACTAGCACACATTTATAAGTCACTGACTTTTCACAAATAAATCTTCCTTGGCGGTTGGTTGGTTGGTGGCTGTTCGTTCTAGTTCGAGAAAAATTTTCAATTTAATAAAATATATAGGTGGAATATGGGTATATATTTTATGTAGGCAATGCACGCTAGAAGTATCTTTATTTTAAAAATTTATTATAGAAAAAACGTTTTCTTCTTTATATATAAAAAATTTATGGAATTTTTATAAAGAAACAAACATTGTCAAAAACCATTTACTGTACTGTTGAAATAAAGTATATATAAGATAAACTGAGTTGTTTTCAACTATGAATTTTTATGTAGGAAGAAAATTGAGAAACAGGCATCTCTGTGTGAAAATATTATTTTGCACTGTGTTTTATCTCTATTATAGCTTGAAAGCTCAAATACAGAAAGCTTTAAAAACTAAGAAACCCAATAAATATATTAATCGTGACAAATAAACACTGTGAAGGTAGCGAATATTTTTCGTAAAAATGTAAATTACGAGGTAGTAATCAATGATACTCCAAAAAGCGAAATGGGCAATGGGGTTCTATATTCTTAAAATTTACCCGATGGTTTTGTATTTTGCTCATTTTCTTACCTAGTGTTCAAGGGTGGAGCGCCTTTGAAAGCCAGAAAAGCAACGAGAGTAGAAAAACTTTCTTGAATCAAATTTTTATTTCCACACTAGAAAAAAAGGTTTTTAAAATAAACTCAAAACTTTATAAGATTATACAATTCTATAAGAAATTGTTTGCTCCGTCAATCTCTTGTATGAAGTTCATAAATTTTTACTTAGAATTACTCAGAATAAAATCTTGCGTTCAACTTTTATATGATATAAAATTGTATAATCGAATAAAATGACGGGTTTAATAAACTTCAAAGTATTTTATTTTTAGGCGCATTTAAATAAAAGCGTGTTTTTTAATATGCTTTTTACTATTAGGTTTAGTCTATTTGTTATTTATTCGGGGGCGAGATTAGTACAATTAATTAACTTAACGGTAAATATATTCTCTGGAGAAAACCAATGTCAACCAATATTGTCTCCCAGTTCGCTCGCCCAGTAAACATGTGTTTCTTGTTTATTTTGTATTTTGTTTTTGTTTATGTGAACCGTGCGAAGCCTGGCTCGAGAAACTGTGCCTTGGGCACTGTGCAACGCGTTTATCACGTCTCTGCACTCGCACTGCGTAGCTTTCTGAATGCGTTGACCCACTCATTTGTGTATGCCCCAAGCCAAAGACAATAGTAATAAATGTGGCAACAATCATAATAAATATTAAAAAGAGTTGCAAAAATCACAATAAATGCTAACGAATCATATATTAAAACGAACCCTAAAGAAAGATTAGGATTTCAACCAATTCTAAAAAGTAATAATATACAAAATATTTTTTTTCTAATTTATAGTGTACAGTTTTTGAAGACGACTAAAGTAAAAGTATTTTTGAAGAAGAAATGGCATTCAATAAATTTAAGTTTTCAGATAAATCTAAACACTAATTAATTTTACTTAAATAAATACTACTTTTTTTTTGGAGATACTAATAAAATAAAAAATAAAAACGATTCGTAAATTAAAGCTAGTCATAATATTACACACTTCGATGATCGTGAATAAAAATATATATATATATATATATATATAGACGCTTAATTTTTTAGAAAAAATATTATTACTGATCATAAATTTTGTTTGCTCAAAAGAAATAAGTGTAAATATCACTTTCTAAATATAATAAATAAGCGATAATTAATAGTAGTCATTTCGATAACATTTCATTCTTCTAAAAGAAGTACTTCCATTTTATCAAAATTATACCCATAGCGTTTAAAGGCCTTGATTTATTCGAAATGAGCAATCATAATTTTGGCGATATAGGATGTGATTTTTGAAATTTTTGGTCAAAATAAAACGCTACATTTTTTTTTTCGATTTTCTCGATTTAGATAAAATTCAAAAAATACAAAAATCGGATATATTTAACAATTGGGTGAGTTGTTTTCGATTTATCACATAAACTTATATAAAATTTGTTGGACGGATTTTGGTTAATATCTCAAAAATTACTTCCCAAATCGTTACCTCAACCAAATTTCCCATATTTTTCGAGTTTTCTTAAGGTTATAATATCCATAGAAGGAAGGAAAAATTTTATTTACTGGTGTTTTTTAAGACTAAATAATGATCAAAACTCAAAAGCACCCAAAAGCGAGCACACATAGTCTAAATTAAAATTATCATTTTAGGAAATTAGGACTCAAAAAACAAAAAATCCAGTATATTCTTCAAAATTAAGCAATTGTCTCTCAATCGTTACATCAGTGTATCTACAATTATCGATGATAAAAGAATTTTATCGTTAAAAATACATTTAAAAAAATCAGCTAACTTAGTATTAACTGACCATAAAAAGAAAAAGAAGGGTTTTAAAATAAAAAACTCTCGTTGAACAAATCTAGATAATACTACTTCAAAAAAACATTAAAAACTAAGAATGTTAATGGTAGTAACATGATGTTCTTGAATCGAATAAAAAAAAATTGTATAATAATATTTCTAGTTACACTACGATCGATGTTATAAAACTAAAAGAACTTTTAAGTTATACATATAATTAAAAAATTATCAGAAAATACCAATCAATTTTATTTATAAAAATCATATTTCTTGTATATTCTTTGTCCGATGTCTTACTAGCTGATATACGCTTACATATACTAGAAATAGATACCGATCCTCGATTGGACAAGAACAATTCGTAAGTAAATGGTGCAAGGTGATTACGGAAACATAGATTCAATTTGTACTGTTAAGGACCCAACTTTTATGGTTCAAAAGTTGGAAGAAAAATTTAAACACAGAAAATGTTTTTTAAAACATTCAACTTTTGTTTGAAATATTAGTTCGTAAAATGCTTAGGTTCGCCACAATTTTAGCTCAAATTTATCTAATAAATACATATAAATAGAAAACATAATTATAAAATATATATATATTTATATTAGCTGTGAAGACTGGATATATGTCGAGTATCTAAAAAATTAACTGTGTTAGTTGTCATATCAACTGTGTGTGTTGTTTTACTTTTGCAAGTCAAATTTGAGGATACAAATTTTTAACTCTGATTTTCTAATTTATCACTTGAACTACGGACAGAAAGCCTCTTTTTTCTGTACGATCATAAATTCCATGATATCCATAGTCAAAAAATGAATTTTCCAATCAAACGTTGAAAACGTGAAAATATTTTGAAAGTGAAAAACCAAAAAAACAAGAAACACGAAAAAATTTAAGTGGTTAATGAAATTGAAATTTAATTATTACTGGTTTTTAACGAGTTTTAATCCAATTTATATATACAATACATATTCAGAAATAAACTAATTTATTATGAATACAAAACCTATCGATATCAACCATTTATAATAACAAGCATTGGTATATTTTGACTTTTATTATTTGAAGTAATTTCAACATATATTTTATGAGGATGTTACAAACACTAAGAGCGGCATGGCACTTAGTCTCACACTCCATCAGGTGCAAGAACGATTAGATTAAGAGTCAAACATATTCTTATTAGATATTGATAACTATTATTATTTTTAATAAAGTAATTTTGAGGACTTACGATATAAAACAAAGAAGTTATAAGTTATGAAAGATTATTTTCTATTCTTTTCTATCTCTTTTTTGAAAACGATATTTAACATGTAATTTATATGGATATATCAACAGTTGACGTCTTACGTAGATATTTCGCTCTTTATTTAATTAGATATTTATATCTTGCTTATTTTTAAAGATTTTTAAAAAATAATTCCAGATTCATAATCTTAAAATGAAAACACTTCAATTGAAGTAATAAAAAAATTTAGCCCGGGTCGCGATTAAGGAAATTAAAAGTGTAGCATCCGTATAAAATAATTTATTCTGTCAACATAAAGTTCGGTATACAAAAAATATGGCAAATTATAACATTCTGTTCAACAAAGACCGATAAATTTTAACTACATAAACCTACGTTACACTTCGTAAAGTTCCAAAAATTCGTACGGCTACATTTGGATCCTTAATATTTAAGATATTATTCCAATGGAAAATTGGATCCTCTATTTTTGCATTCTCAAGTACCTCCAGCACCATCTCTAAGGAAACATCAATGTACCACATAGCTCGGTCTAGAAGGGCGGCAGATTAGTTCAAAAGCTACGCTGAGCTGCGTAATAGGGGAGATCTTATACAGTCAATCTACGCAATTTTCTTTATAGCTTTTCCTTTGGTATTATGAGTATATTATTTCAAGTACAAGATTCAAAAGTCCAAGGAGACAAAGCTCTCTTGGCTTTAAAACAAAAAGATATTTTCCCAATAATCAACCACTTGCCAGAATGGAAAGTTGCAGGAATGCAACCGAGTCAGAATGTTTATAACTTATAAAAAGTTTACTCGTTACAAATATCAGTCTTACTCATTATTAACCAAATAGTATTTTTTTTTTTTTTGAAAATACAAAATATTTTCTGGGTTTCATTGGTGTGGGGGAAACGATGCATAGTAAAAACAATATTACGTGCTATATAAAGAACGATATGGATTTGAATGCATTTCATCTCTAGCCAATGAAAAGAAGCAAAGACTTTAACGTATGAACTAATTAAAATTAAATATAATAAAATTATTTATAACAAAACATACAGATAATACTGATGAGATCCACCCAAAAATAAAATGGAAAGTCATTCCATAAACATTTATCTTCATTTTTTTTTATGTATATAAATTCTTTAAATGCATTTTTATCAAATGAATGGAAGAATAATCTTTATAAACGTTCACACATCAAATATATAAATAAATAAAAAAAAGATAAATAAAAAATACTTTCTATTATAATTGGTATTCAATACGAAAAATATGATGATTGACCTTGACTATGAAATTATGAGTGTCGTCTTTTGACCACATGATAGATGTACCGAGAGATTTGACACTTAAAGGTCGATTACGTTTTCAAAACAACAACAGATTAAGCAATTATAGATATGAATATAAACGTTTATTGATGGCACATGCCATGAAAAATTTATAAATGAATTTCATTCTCAAGATTGCAATAACAGCAAATAAATATTATCATCGACAGTGATCGCCAAATAAGGGTACACGTGACGCGAGAGACATATTTTTCTACAGTTATATTGTTTCGCTTTTGACATTTTTAGTCGTATTCTTAACGATGCATTATTTCGAAGGTGAGCTTCAAAGCGAGGATGAGAGTGTTACGTATATATTCCGGCTATTTTTTACCATCCCCGGCAGCCCCTTTTTCCGCGAACGAACTGAAATTCAATGTGTGGAGTTTTAAGCCAAGGGATTCCCAATACCGCTTATTATGACGTTTTGAGCTGTACAGCCCCTACAAATTGATATTTAGGCAGGAAAGTGCCTTTTAAGGGTGTCACACTCTCAATCTTCCTTCTTCTTCCAAATTAGGGACTACTTATGTGAACGAATACTCAGTTTGGTCTCCTTGATAAAAATACACTATCGTTGTAATTTTGAGAAAATTAGTCAACTCTCTTTTACAGGGCTTGATATAAAGAAACATTTTACTTCCCTGACCAAACTATAAAAGTGAAATCTAGAAAATTTTTTTAATTTTAAATGTAGTCTGGTACCTTTATCACAAATTTGTTTTGTTTTTTCCAAAATATTTTCGAACATAATCTGTGGCAGTTTAACAGTTGCAAACACTTTTTCATATTGTATTAGACATTTTGGTTACAATTAATGTGTCGCTTCAAGAAATAAAATTATTGTTGACATAACATGCAATTGAAGTTGTGAAATAATTTTATAAACACGAAGTGTTATCGCACTGCCAACTGGGATAGCTAATCCTTTAAGTATAGACCGAAGATTGTAGAAAAATCTAGTTTTCTGTAATCTTCAGATTTAACAAAAATTAAGAATATTAATAATTTGATCTTACTAATTTTTTAATCAGTACATCGTTTCCGAAAATATCTTTAATTAGGAGCTGTGATTAGAAATATTACAACCATGTATTCCGGAACTTGTTAACCATTGAAAATTCAGAGCGTAAGAAGGTTTGAAAGTGTTACTTGTTTATTTGTTCATTGAAATTTTGAATAAGATATCTTAAAAAGCTAACTTCAGTAAATATAAATGAAGAAAAGATTGCCAAACTGG
Source organism: Chrysopa pallens (assembly GCA_020423425.1). Classification (NCBI taxonomy): domain Eukaryota; kingdom Metazoa; phylum Arthropoda; class Insecta; order Neuroptera; family Chrysopidae; genus Chrysopa; species Chrysopa pallens. The sequence continues at coordinate 21,675,127 of CM035593.1, read as the reverse complement.
ATCACAGTTACCCGCAGAGGACGTAGAGTAATCGTATTGCAATAAACAGAAACTAATGCGATTTTTTTTAGATTAATTTCAAGCCAAATTCACAAAATATCAAAAACAACTATCCTATTTATTTCTGCATAAATTTCTTAATAAATATTACGAGAGTCCGACTAACAAAAGTTTATAAAAATGTAGAAAATAATAAATTTCGAACAATTTTCTTTCTTCTCTATTCAAAACTTCACATATAGTGGTTACTGATTTTGAAATCATTTACTATGAATTCTCATAAATATAAATAATAACACATAGATAATAAATTTAATTGGTTATTAAAAACATATGAACGTTACGTATAAATAGATGATTATAGGCATTTTAAAAGAGATTATTATTATTATTACAACACATATCTACGACTTATTCTTATTATCCAATTAAATTTCAAACACTATACATAAAAATATATATCGACCACAAACAATTATTATTAACATATATTATATTATAATACTTACACCATGACTTGTCAGTTTATGTCAACAATAAGTCTTATTCAATGATCTCATTATTTCACTACTTTTTATTGTATTTGTCTGTAAAAATTTGGGGTAAAAAAGCTAAATTTTATAATTAGCCATAAACTAAACAATCTAAAATAACTTATCGCAGTTAATCAGTTTTCTAGACTAAGTAAGATCTAACAAATATAAAAATAATATTTATTTTGTGAATGGATAACTAATTTCACCTGAATTCCTGAACTCCTAGATAACGCTGTCTAAATACAAATTCAGGAAATATCACAAAAATTAATTGTGACTGATTTTTGTTATTTTTGTCGCAAAATTACCTTACTTAGAGATATTCGTAGTTCTATCAAAATCAGGAACAATAATATTGTCGACATTTTTCTAAGTTATTCAAATTGTGTGTTTCAGAATATTTATTTTTAAATTTAAAAAAATCGTACCGAATTCAAGACTGATTATGTTACCATTTCGGTTATCGCATAAATTCTATTGAGTGAATTTAACAACTAACAGAATCAATTGTTTAGATAATCAACATATGGTTTAGTATCAATGTTGGAACTATTTTTAATCTTGGCATTGATTATAATAACATATGTTGATTATAATAATATATATATATAGCCTTGATATATTTGCTTATTAGCTAAATTTGACCTAAAATTGTAACAAACCTAAACTGCTACGAAAAAATTTTTTATTTAAAAAAAAAAAACCAAACAAACAAACATTTTTTGGTCTTCAAATCTTTTATGGTTCAAAAGTAAGGTCCAGGATCCATTGGACCCAATAATCCGATTTTGCTGATTCAAGAACTTAAAGTCAGACGGACAGACTTACAGACATGCTGAAATGGATTATTTAATTCATTCTATGAATACCTTAACCTTGTTTGTGCGGTCAATATTTTCTAGTTTTAGAAACTCTTGACTACTATGAACACACTCTGACATATTTTGTTTGACGAGTATAAAAATAATATATTCGAGGCAAATCGGCAGTAAAATCGATTTTATCTAGGCTTCTTATTCACCAGAAAATTTGAGCACAGTTAAAATTTTTTTTCCAATTTTAATTGATTTAAGGTTTCTTGTAAAATACCAAAATTACGTAAATTTTAAATAATTTTCTTTTTCAACAAAAATTCAATATTTTAGTTACAATTTAGGAAAATATTAGCAAGGCAATTTCCTTTTTAGCAAGGCAATTGCACTATTCATAGCGTCAGTTTAAACGCCTTAATTAGAAATTACGAATTGAGTTACATCGAATTCTCTGCTCAATTAAATTAATAATATTACAATTCATCAATTGTGGGAAAGACATGAAGGTTCTGTTATATCTGGGAAAGACATTTACTGCAATTTAAATGCAATTTTATCAGTTCTTTGCAAAAGTAGCTGGCTCTTTTAACAAGAAAATACTTATATTACTACACTCAATTACACACGACTTGAGGAAATTCAAACTGTTTTCAGTACAAAGTTTCTCAGATATTTCCTCTCGCATTGAAGAGAAAGTATTCACATTACAAAAAGTAACCGAAGCATACATATTTTTGTCAGTTTGATCAAACTTCAATATCAATTTTGAACAAGTACAATTGAAATAATAATATAAAAAATATATACATAATATTTCCTTTGGTTTTTATTTATTTATTTAAAGATATGTATTATTCAACTCAGTGGGAGAGCTGCATACAAACCAACCACATAACACCTAAACATAAAATTTGCCCTTGTCAATAAGTTATTCTTCCATTTATTATTACTAACTTTCATAGATTGATTTCAAAGATGTGTTTTGTTTTTTTATTGTCTGTTGCGTAAATTATATGGTTAAGCATGGCGTCAAAGAGGTTTCTATTGCCAGCCTAGATAACCCAGTCCCAGCTCGGTTAAATTTTGTTTCGCTTCGGAAACCCAATTTACGAAAATAAATAAATAATTTTAAAACAAACAGCATTTGTGTGAAACGTTTTCTCTTAAAGTGTTTGGATTCACCACAATTTTAGCTCAATCTCAGCTAATAAACATATATATAATTACAATACTTATTATTATATGTAAAAAAACTTTGATACAGAGCCATATGTCTGGTATCTAAACAGTTAACTCTGTTATTTGTTATCTTTAATTATTTTAAGATTATATTATGTCATAATATTGTATTGTCATCCGATTTACATATAATTTTTGCTCAATCCAGATAGACACCGAGGCTGGGGAAATTATTTAAAAGTTTATTAAAAAAAACGAAATGTTCTAGAAAAATTTCGTTTTTTTCTTAAAATTATCCAATAAATCTAAAAAAACCTGTTAATTAATCAAAACAAAGATTTCGTATTTCCTCGAGAATTTTATTTTCGCACAGTTTTTCAAGGATCCACTCTTCATTCAAATTCATGGGATAAAAATAAATTTAAAAAAATAACTTAGTAAAGGTGTTTGAAGCCGAGTACTTCAATCAGAGCAGCACTTTTGACGCCAGGAGTAATTCATTTTTATTGTATTATGGTATTTCGTAAAATGTTTATTTGGTTGATTGTTAAATAATATTTTGTATGATTTAATAATAATTGTACAAAATAGTTATTACATTAAATCAAGATAAAAATTATATTAGGAACATATAGAAAGTGATTTGTAAATGATTCATTTTAAAATGTAACAACATTTGATTTTTGAAACGTGTAACGATTAAAAATATACAAAAAACTATCAAATCAGATTAAACATTCATCATACAAAAAAAAAAATGGTCATCACAATGAAAGAAAGTAATACATATTTCATAAATTTGTCGATTAATATTAAGATTATCAAATCGAACGATTGTGGTTTATAATCGTCGTATAATGAAATATCTCGTAATTTCGTTATAAATGACAATAAGATTGTCAAATTAACAACTAAGCAATCTTGTTTTAGATGGAAAAACAGTAAAACGCTAAAAGATCTAGAATATGAAATAATATTTTGTTTTAGATCGAAAAACAGTAAAATAGGTAAATTTATATACCTATTTAAAATAATTTAATATTCGATTGTTATGTTGTGTTGAGATGTATATCAGAATTAATTTTGTTTATCTATAACATTCATTTTAAACTGGAAAAATTTAAAAATAAACCATAAATTTAGTGTTTTTTTAAATTTTAAGTAAACGTGGAAGATTTAGGTCGTAACATTTTTTTATTCCACGAGTATATATATATTACATTTTACGCTGACAAAATTTTTTCTCCTCAAATAGTTTTGTTTTTAGGTGACTGGTTTTCGAACTTAAATCATTAAACGCACAAAAACTAAGCTTTTTTTGAAAAAACTCAAGCATACGTATTACCAAAAATCGAAAATTTCTTGGAAGTGCCTTGAAAAAAAAATAACAAAGTCGTCTTACAGAAATTACGGATAAAGATTGGACAAGAAAATAATCAATTTAATTTGATGGGAGGAAAGATAAATTTTTAAGACCTTTTAAAAATAATATTAAATTGTCAACATATTTTACGAAAAAATAACTTCGATGTTTTATTTTATAAGCTATCGTATGTAGATAATTTCATAAATAATTTATATAAGTGACTGTCTATGTTTTGTATTATAGCATCGATATATTTACCTTTCTATTTCTTCGTATCATCGTGGATCTTTTGGTTCAATCCGCAATTCGCGAATCCTAATCTGAATCAATATTTGCTCGAACAACGTTTTCACTGAAATTTTTTCACTCATTCAAAAAAATTATTTTTATTCCATTGACAATGAATTATTCTTTCACTTTCACAATAACGAAAGAAAATACTTTTACATGACATTTTCATACAAAACATTATCATCAAAACAGAATAATAGGAAAATTATTAAATAAATATTTCAAATAAAATAATTTATTCAAATTATTTAAAATTAATATCATTGTTCTTAAAATTTCAATTTCACTTTATCACAAGAAGTTCATCATGATGAAAATACTTTTTTTCTTACTTTAATTGTTTTTATTAATTAATTAATTATTTCTTTTAAAGAGGTTGATATCTTTTATTATTTCGCTAAAGAAAAATTAAATTTTATTTTGATGTATTTATCGTAAACAAGTTTTTATTCATCTCAGAAATAAATCCCTCAAGAATCTTTTTTTGTGTTGTTAACATCAAAAAGAAAATGTAAATTAAATTATAAATTTTTCTGGAATGTTAATTAACATATTTTGTGTTTTTGTGGTATTCTAAATAGCAAACTTTACATTTTAAGTATTAGGTTTGCGGTAAACAGGAACTGAAAATAAAAATTAAAGCATAATGCGTATAAACCATCTTGGAAAAAAAAAACAAAATTCAAACAGATTTAACTAAAAATAGACAAAATTAAGTTTTTTTGAAAATTAAAGCGAAATTTCTCACTGCTAAATAAACAATAATTGAAGAAAAGTGTCACAATTAACATTATTATAAAAAGTTGTGTTGTACCAAGCCCCTTTTTTTTGAATTTTTTGAACCCTAATATCAGTGAAATTTTTCGCACAAGTTCCTAGATAAATGTTTTTTGTGTTATAAATATTAGCTTAGCATATAATTGCTCTGAGTTTTAAAATTATGCTTGGAAACATATTTGAAGACTTATCTACATTAGCTTAAACGTTGTTGATCGAGAAATATGGTCAAGTAATTTTGTACCAAAACACAAAAATAATTTGATAATTTAGTCAAATAACAAGCAGCTACTAAACAGCTTAACTAAACAACGTTATTGAGAACTTGACTAAAATGTTCCTATTCAGGCACGTTTCTTAACTATTTTCGACTTGATCAATGTAGTCCAGACTTCATGTTACTCGTCACTTATATCAAATTTATGGAAGAGTGTAATTTTTTTCTTTATCACAAATAAAATACTTTTTCGTATTCAATATAAATTTTATTTATTCGTCTTAAAACATAAATGTAATATAAATTCCATAATCAAAACATTTTTTGAACAAATCAAATTTGTGAACGACTTTAAATCCGCCATCGGCAAACAATGAATATTTAATGTAGAAAAAACAAACATCGTACATTTAATCAACTCAGAAAACGTAAACAAAGAAAGTGTTATCATTGTTATCAGTACAGAAAACAATGGAACAACAGAAAATACCTTCCGTATATGTGTGTTTACCTATGTAATGAACAACATAAACCCAAAGGCATTCATGTGTGAATAATTTATGGGCTTACACGATATACGAGAATAACATAGCCACTTTATACACTTTAGGATCATTACCGCATTTTTTAAATTGAATTTACTAAATTGTTAAACAAAAATCTCTTCTTTTTTTGCGAAAATAATTGAATAAAAAGTCCTATAAAAAATGATTATGGTAAAATTACGGTAAAATGTGTATTTCTTGACACAATTACATTATCCACATTTTTTCGTAAATGGTTGTAGAATCAATATTTATGTTAAATAATTAAATAGAATAGAAAACGTACTTTTAGCCATGGAGTGATAAGTCTAAAACTGAAATTTTCAGGTACGATTTGAGATTCTTTGTAAAAACTACGAAATTTGCATCAAGTCACTACAAAATCATTTTTCAATTTTATTTGGAAGATACTTTTCGTTTTACAAAAATCGAAAATAACCCATAACTAAACTACAATGGCTGAATTATGTGTCAAATTATTATGAAAAACATAAAATCCAGAAAATTATTAAATCGTTTTTACTTCATATTATCAGCTGGTGCTACGTTTGAGTAGGTTTTAATAATTGTTTATTAACAGAAAATACAAAATGTTTTCTGAACACGCTAATGATGGAGTCATTGTAAAGGCTACCTATCTTAGGCTATAGAAAGTAAGGGAGGGTTGAAATTGAACTACGAACTTTATGAACTGAATATCTGATTTTGGTGGATGCCAAAGCCGTTTATTCGGTGTTACTTCTTCTATCTTCGGCTGAATCAGTCAAATGTTTGAATTAAGTAAAAACTTCTCAAAAACTGGCTTAAAATTCATGTGTTTTCGTTGGTAACTCTATAAAAATGATTTAATATTACACATGATATAGTAATACAATCCTTCGACTTCGATAAAGTCTTATGATTATTTTTGGCCGAAGCCAGAACCGAATGTTCGGTCGGGCATTCCTTAATGTAGATACTGTTATTCATAACTTCAGTAGTCTCGAGTATACTGCCTTTAAATACTTGACTCTTTAGATGGTACAAAATCTGTTGTCTAGCCTAGAGATGCAATAGTTTAAGTATATGAGGCTAAAATATCAAAAAAGTAGTGACTAGAGATTCGAAAGCTATAAAACTGAAGTTTAGAAAATTAAAACGTCACAACTACACTACCTTTAAATAATTAACTCTTTAAATGGCAACCCCTTTTTTATGTGATAACGACAAGTGAATAAATACTATGTCCTTTTAAAAAAAAAATACTTAGTACACTCTTAGATGATAAATGGAACGTGGCAGTGAAAATATTATGATATAAAATTAGAACAATTTCATCGTACACTTTTCTGTATTTTATAAATAAGCTGTTACTAATTCCAACTCAAACACACAAACACACACGAATGGATTTTAAAAAAATCAATTATGACCTAATTTTCGAGTTTATATTTAACTTTGAAACTATGTAAATAATAATTTTCACAAAACATGAAAAGCTTTTATTAAAAAGAGTTATGTGTTGTTAATCTTCATAATGGAAATATAATTAAGTTAATATAATTTGTGCCAAATGTAGTAATATTTACGGTGTTTTGAGGTGTGATTTTTATACTCGGCATACATAATATTTCAGAGGATATTAATTTTAGTCTAAAGTTTGTAACGCTACCGCATAAAATTTTCGTATAGGTGTTCATAGAAACGCCTAATCAGTCCATTTCCGACTCTTTCGTTCGTGAACAAGATCAATCAAAAACTAACGAGTCCTACACAAAATTCCATACAAAAGTTTTGTAGCTCAGTCTAGAGAAGCAATAGCTAAATTATACGAGGCTAAAATATCAAAAGCTAAAAAAGTTGAGTTTAGAGATTCTTAATCTAGAGAATTGGAAAATTAAAAAGTTAGTACATAGAGAATAAAAAGCTTAAGAAAAGCCTGAATACTTGCTAAAGCTAATAGCTTACATTTTTCAATTCAAAATTCAAGATTTACTCTGAGAAGTTTTTATTACGATTAAAAAGGTATAATTTGAGAAATGATTATTTTTGTGAAGTCCAATACCAAATGAGGTCCACAAATTACATAAAATACGTAACTTAGAAAAACAAATCGGTTTATTCGACCCAAAAATAACAAAAAATCTGAATATATTCGAGTATTTCAACCTTTATTTTGCATATTATTTACTAGAAAATTCAAAAATCTTCTATTTATTTTCATTTATGTGGCACTTTTTAGTTAACTCGCAACATAAAATCGTAAAAATTAAATAAATCAAGAATTTCTAATAAAATTAATTATTGAATTTAGAAAGATTTTAACTAAATAAAATAAATTTCTGGAATTCATTCCGTTTTTCTTCAGTATATACTGATGATGATATAAAAATATTAATATCAATAAGTATATTTCTTTTTTTTTCTCAACATGGGAAATATCTAGCTCATTTCTATTAAGAAATTGATATTTATTATATTCTACGATATTTGATCTCAAATATGAATAAAACATATGATCTTCAATCAAATCTACAAACATCATTACATATATTATCTCTTTTTACAAAATTTACCGCTCCCTTATCTCTGAATGTTATGAATAAAAACGAGGAAAATTATGTTTATTTAATATAAACGATTCTCTCTTTATCATTTTACCTAACCCACATATAAAAATATACCACCACCCCAAACCCCACCCCAAAAGAGTCCACACCCTTTTGAAGAGTATATCATTTATCTGAAGTACAAATAGAATCTAATAAGTTACGAATGATTTATACACATAAGGAAAATTTTATTGATAGGGTAAGCAAAAAAAAAAATAAATAAATTTCCATACTGTTTATTTATTTATATGTTATGTGAAAATGTACAGCTCAAAAACGAGACAGAATCAATTATTTATTATGTAGACAAGGGTTGATAATTTTTGAAACAAAAAATAATTATTGTAGAATGAAAAACCCATTGGAAACGAAGGAAAATCTAACAAAAATGAAAAGAAAAATAATTTATGGGCGATCTGAGGTCGGGAAGTGGAAGTGGGTGAGTTTTTAAGGGTAAAACGCGGTTTATCTCGATTTCCGACAAAACTAAGCCGTATGGTAAAAAGTAAAAAGATAATAAAAAAGATCTACAATTTTTGTATTTTCAAAAACTTTTTATGTTCCAAATGTAATTTTTTGATTTAAAGAATTAATTGTTTCACCTTATTTTGTCTAAATATCGAAAATCCACCCAGATTTTCAATCCAAAAAGTTTGAGGCTATGTGAAAAAAGTGTAAATATTGTAGATCATTTTATTATCTGCAATTTTGTCATTTAATTTTTTTCATAGTAGTTTTGCCAAAAATCGAGATAAACCACATTTTACCCTTAAAAACTCACCCCTTTCACTTCCTGGCCACAACAGATCGTTCGTAAATTATTTTTCCTTTCATCCTACTTTAATTTTTTCTTCACTTTTTACCATTTTTGAAGGCTTCTATCCTAGTCTAATGGGTGTTTTTCATTCTCATTTCCATACCACACACACAACCAACATTCAAGGGAAAACTATTATTAACCCCTAAGTGTATTATTAATATTGTTTTGTCTGGATTTCTCTATAATACTATCAATTGATGTGTAGGGTTTATTTTGCATTTGTCAAATCCATAATGCCTAGATATAAATGAAAACTGAATGCGAATCTTTCGACTTAAACAATTTCTCATATTTTGAAATCACATTTTGAGATTTTTTGAGAGAAACTGAAACTCATTTTATATTTTAAAGCGGTAACAATCTTGGCGAATATCTGGGTTTTGAGTTTGGTGAAAGCAAATCTCAAATATATTTTAGTTTGACGCATTTATATTTTCAAAAGTCGTTTAAAACTTAGAATATGTTTATCAGAAAAATTCTATAATATAAAACGTTTACTTTTACCTTGATTAATTTTACCCAAACACCCCTTTAAATCGAATAAAAACTTCATTAGCATTATTTTCAATAGCGAGAAAATAATTACTCTTAGTGCTTAAATCTCGAAACGGAATAATAGTTCGAGCAATTCTCATTTACTATTTAAGAAATATTTTCTACCTTGCATGCATTTTGGTAATAAAAAATGATTTGCTTAGGTAAATTAGTTAACAGAAGTGATTTGCCGAAAACTATATGAATGAAATTAACTTTTCTCCACCGGCAAGTTTTAAAGTAAAAAAACAATTTTTTAAATATAAGCGTTTTTGGTAATAAAACTATTAAAAAGGATTTTTTCTACAATTTAAAAATAAAAGAAAAATTTATCAAAATATGGTGGAAGCGCAAGGAAATAAAAGAATATAGTTTTTCAACACTATTATATTATTTATGTGTCATATATTATGCCATAATATTATAATTGCCATTCGATTCATATATAAATGCTCAATTTTCGATCCGTCGAACACTGAGAATTGGGTCAAATTTAACATGCTGATACCAGAACAGGTGGAACCACTCCTGTTTTTGTAAACATTATTAAGATTTCAAGGTAAACTCTGGAAATTTTAATTGTCAGAGTAATTTCGATAATCGAAAACATAATTTGGTATTATTTATGTCAGTTTATTTATTGTTAAAATGATTACTTGATGGTAATTTTTGGTTGATATATCGCATGAATTTAACAGAAATAATAATAATTTATGCCTATATTATGGGGGAAGGCAGACAAATACGATCTTGAATTTTCAATTGAAATCACCAATTAAATAGCTATAAATTTTACCCTTTTATTAATGCGGGTAAAAATAGTTTAAACTGCCTGGTCTATTTACAAAAGTGCTCAAAATATATTAAGGGTATGAAAATTATAAAAATTGAGAGATATATTTCTAAGATTTTAATAAAAAAATTTAAAGTAAAAAACAATCACAATAAATTTTTTTTTCAAACAAAATTTTACACACAAATCACATAAATCACTTCATCACACTTTTCCACACACACACCAAAAATTTTCCAACATTTTAAAATAATTACGTCACACTTGTTAAAATATAAATACGCACTGACACATCATTCGACACATTCACTGATGATCAATGAGGGTTGGAATACGGCAACATTGAATACATTTACGAGAGTACACTAACGTCGCGACGATAGCAATATTATTAATATAGGCGCGGGAAACTCTACCGTCGTTGTTTTCTTTTTTTATTACAAGCGTCGATTGTATGTTATATGTATACAGATACAGATTTTAGGATGGGTAGGACCGGCGCTCTATTGATAATATTCTGCGCAACTCTGGGTGGTTTGTTATGTGTGTATATTATTATATTGTTATGTCATTGACAACAAGTAAACTAATATCCAACTGACAGATCGGAAATTATTATTTTATCAAAAAGGGACCGTAATTAATTTATTATAATTACTTAAATGTGCAGGTGTATTGTCTTTAAGTTGAAAAGTTGTGGATGTATGGAACGTGGTTTCAATTATTATTTGTTTGTTGTACGATGTTTGAGTCATATGTTGTACGGGCAGCACTTAAAACAATTACAAATTACAGGGTTGGATTAACAAAATTTAAAACTTTTATGGAAAATTCATTCAAGCTATTTAATCGATATCTACCACAGAGGGCAAGTTTTCAATCCGTCTAAGTTTTACTTTCGAGATAATTTTTACCGGTATTGAAATTATTTTGTTTTTTAAGGAAAATACATTTTTCTACGATTTAAAAAATGTTTCTATAAATTGGCATTTTGGGACCTCCTGAGAAACTTACAAACCCGTTCGCTCGTCTGTCGGTGTAGCAGTTTCTTAAAATCATTCAGGCGAAGGGAATTTCAAGACAACTAGACGAATATTTAGTATTTAGTCTCATTTTACAAACATTGGTGAACCGTTCTCCCGATTTTGAAGAAATTTTATATGAATATGCGTGATAATTTGGCATTTTTATATGATAGGAGTCTTATTATTTCTAGACAGGGAAGTCACACTGGGCGTTTCCTTTATTCCTGGCGACCGAAGGTGTAGATATGTCCCTTAATACCCTACAAAATCACTAAACAGCAAAAAATTTGTCTTCGATTTTCTTTTTGGATAAACTTCACTATTTAGTGTATCTTTAGTAGGTTTCTTCTCAACATTTATTTCTTATTAAACATTCATTATCCTAGAAATACAATCATTCGGTTCCCAAGAAAGAAAATCACTTTTGCATAATCGGAATCGGAATAATTTTAATAATTTAATATAAGTGAATTCCATACAAAAAATATTACTTTTTTATTTAATACGGACCTGTTATTATTAAATTCGATTTAATAATCATCGATTACCTTATAAGTTAATCCATAATGTTAAGAATTTGTTCAGAATTATTTATTAAACAATTCCAAATGGTTTTTAATGAATCATTTTTTATTTTCATACAGATAGCTTGATATCAAAAGAACGAAAATAATTCAAAATGGAAAACTGATAGAAATTTTTTTAATACGAATAATAATATTTTCAAAATATAAATCAAAATATTTTTATAACATTTATGAACTATTATTTCGCACATATTTCGCTTGGTTATAAGTCTCATTTACTTATTTTGGAAATACTTTTTGGTTTTCGAAAATAGTTATTAAAGTGGAAAACTATTTGATTGATGAATTGAATTTTAAATATTTGAAATAATTAGTGTAGACCTGAACCCAGGTGTGTATTTATTAGTGAGACACCTGAAGATATTATATTGAAGTAACCGACCGTTATATGTTGAATATAAATGTGAAAGTAAACTAACGGAGCTAATATTTATATTTTTAGTAACACTTCACAGATGGCAATGCAACAGTTAAAGAAAATGAAAATAAAATTTCAATAATTAAGAAAATTCTGTGCTTTATTTTCATATAATCAGTTTTAATAAGCTTAAACTAATTTTAATATTAACTGTGGATTTTAAACATCACAAAAAATTTCTAAAATGCATAGAAAAATCCAATCATCGTATTTTCTTTCTCCTTTCGTTTGAAATATTCCGATGCTTAGTTTTATTAAAACCTGTAAATTTAAGATTGTGCGTGCAAAATTCCAAAGCATTTCGATTATTATGTTTTGAGGTAATTGCGTGCGAAAATTTAAAATGAGATGGTCTTTATTATAGATGTCAATTTTTTGATTCGTCTTAACTTTAGTCAATTGCAATTCACATTTCATTATCGTTTCAGTTGAAAAATGTGAAAAAGAAGCGTAAGTCTGACGATGTAAGAGCATTACGAATGGGAGGCTAGTTTTCAAGCTATACCTTAAAATTTGTTCGATGTTTATCCTGCGAGAAACCTTTAAAATTACAAAAAAATTATTATCTTTAAGTTTTCTGGAGTAACTTATTTAATGATTGGATGAATAGTTCTCGAGTTCCCTTGAAATTTATCCGAAATATGGACCTTCCGATCGGATTTAGCGGATGCCTCAAAAAATACTTTTGTATTTTTCATTTCAATAAAATTATGTTTATAAGTTAAAGCATAAGTTAAAGCCATCCAATTGTCAAATAAGGTTATTTTTGGATTTCGTAGATTATCCCGGAAACTTGCGTTTTTGACGATTTTTGTAGAATCACAAATACCTTTATTTACGTTTCTGCGCTATATATGAGAAAGGATTGCTTAATCTTTTTATATATGTCTATGCTTAGACTATATATGTCTATAGTAAAAGCTATTTTAATGTAAGTATATATTTTAAGATTTCAAATATAATAATTTATGCTTTTTAACAGTTTTAAGGAAAATTTTTTGTTCATTTAACAAAACGCAATATGTATGTAAACAAACAACAGGTTGTAATGGCGACATACCTGAGAAATCAACTATAAATTACTTGGAAAAAAAGAAGTATATAATTTCTCGTAATATTATTATTGTATGGATAAATCATCCTGTTTTAGCGGCGTACTGTATAATTTATTTCTGGTACGCATAGTAAATGTTTTATTACTCATTCAAATTTAAAACTATTCAAATTATTCTTCCATCGGTCTTTTAATATTTGGTACTTCTTACAATAAACGAAAATTATCGAGAAATGAAAACTTCATAATTGACAAATTTTAAAATATCAAATTATAAAATTGATAAAGTAAAAGCAGAACTAAACAATTACAAAAAAAAAAAAAGTAAAAACCATATTTGAATTGAACTGATTTATAGGATATGCAACGCAGAGCAACCAAACAAAGATGAATATGATTTTATGATTTGATTGTTACTTTTTAATTTTTTAAATTCAAATCAAAATGAACTATGAAAATAAATTATAACCGTGAGAACTAATCAAAAATTAAATACACAATAAAAAGAGTATTTAACCTTCACTTTTTTTTTTGTATAATTATTTGTGTATATAATTTGCGCTTAATACCTCTATGTACCTAGGTACATCTATTGTTAAATTCGCTTATGAACGGATGTCACTAATTGTATTTATATTATTTATTCAGTAATTAATTAAAGTATTTTTTTTATGATATACATTTACAAAATTAAATAGTCCGGGTGTTCGTTCTTCTGCATCGTAATCGAAAAGTCCAATTGAATGAGGAAATGAATCAGTGCTAAATCAGAATTTATATATGCGATTAAAAATAAATTGAAATACGTATTCAAAATTCGGACATAATTTGATTTATTTCTGATTCAATCCAATTTAATTTCAAAAGGATTGATTTCTTAAAAGTACCTAATTTTTAGCATATTTAAATGCAATTTTGAATACTTTTTACAATTATTTCAAGATGTCACTTTTTTTAGCAGTGATTCATGTTAGTAAATCTGTGCTGTGATTTTTATGGTAATTGTCATTAAATTTATTCATTGAATGCACATCATGAAAGCAGTAGCGGATTTAGGCTTAGACCCTTGGGCGGCAAATTTTGAGGGGCGCCAATATCTTCAGGATGACTAAAATTAAAAATCGATTAGATTTTTTGTAAACTGTAAGACCAAATTTTAAAGTTTATTTTATTGCGCTGTTACTGTCAAAACATAGTACAATTTTGAGGGTAGAATTTCTTTGTTTAAATAATTAATCAGGTAAGTACTAAAATTTGAAATATCTCACAAAAAGATTTTAAAAATCCTTCGTTGGCTCGCCTTCCTGTGGAACGGTGATGTCCAGATGTCTTCTCGGATTATGGCTACACCTTTCGTGGGTCCAGACTTAACCTAACTTAAACTACTTAAGCCTAGCGTATATTTAATTCGAACTCCGTGCTCTCGAGCTGCGGTGATTCGAGTTTCTGACTTTCGTCTGACCACGGTAGCTGCGAATCTCAACCTGACCAGTAATGCCACTCACATCCAAAAACTTAACAGTCCGGTCAATGTTTCCATCCTGGCTGTTATGGGACTGTCCGTCAAGCGTCATTTGACAAGCCTTATGTCACAATATATATACAGTTACAAAAGAAAAAGGGCGCCATATCGTCTCAGGCCTAGGGCGTCTTTAAACCTAAATCCGCTACTGCATAAAAGCACCTAATTCAGGTACTTTATTATAAAAATAAATTTTTCACATTGCCCTGCCAGCGTGATACCACGGCAGCAGGGCATCATAATGACTCAAATTTCTAAATTAAAAATTACACTAATTTTGAGCAAATTTAAAATTAGATTTTTAGAGGTGTCAATAGATTAGCACCCGGACTACATAATGGCAACACTGCAACTATTGTTATTGATAATATTTTTAAACATTCATAAAAATGTTTTTTACTTTTTACAGTTAATTTTTCCCCACATAAATTTTATCAAAAATTTATTCAAAATTTATACGAATTATGTACACGAATTTCTCGTGATTAAAAGAGTTATGGGTTTGTAACGGTAAGTGACGTGATTTCATTAACAAGTTCAAAGATTATTACCCCCAAAGACAATGGTTGATTATTGAAAATGTGTAAATATAATTTAATAAATTTCATAAAATAAAAAATAGCAGTTTTTTGGATACAGTAAGTATGAACGGGACTCAATTAATGAGTTACTTTAACTACTTAGGATAATTAAAATATGCTATATGACCAAAAAATGATATAGACAAACGACACTAGTAAATTATTTCTCACCTACAAGTAAAATTTTAAAATTCTTCACCGTCTATTTTTTATAAAATCTTTTATTCGATTGGCGAAGCCATACGTATAAAGAAAATGGGCTCTGTTGAAAATGAAAAGTATTTCAGAAAACTTTTGTTAAATTATTGGAAGAAATTTTAATTAAAAGTTGAAAGGAAAATTTGCTTCACCAGGGATGAAACACAATAAAACTTGGCGTCCCTTAAGTGACATGAGTTTTCTAAAAAAAATTGATAAGATGCCTTCTCTTGTTTAAAAGTTAATGCATATTTGTTTGAAAAATTGCTATCACAATTTAAACTGCTATAAAAATTTAAAATACGAAAAACTTTATCTAAATTTGTTTAACTTGAATTACTTGATAAAATTAAAAAATTGACTCAAAAATGATTTGAGGTGTAGTAAAATGTTTTGGACAAAAACCCGTACCCATAGCACTTAAATGGAACAGTGAATTATTACCAAATTGATAAAGAGAACTGTGGAACTATTCAATAAATATTCATTAAAAATTAGTGACACTTCACATTTTATTGTAATTTAAATAATGGCAAAACAATAAAAAAATAATAATTTAATTATTTCCAGAATTAACTGTTCAAAAAAATTGTACGAAAAAGTACAAAATTATTTTCAATTAAGAACTTCTATAAATAATTTCCTTTAGACCAATTATACTTCTCAGTCGACGCCAATGTTTTAGCTAATGATAAGATAAGCACCGACTTCGAACGGTAATTAGGCACAAATTATTTATAGAAGTTATTAATTTAAAATTATTTTTATTACATTTTAATGCATTTTATTAAGCCGGTTCCTTCTTTTTATTTTAAATTATTATTTTTAACTTCTGAGTGTTGTATAAAACCACGAAAAATATTTCATTTGGATGAATATTAATCACTAAGCAAATGTTTTTGCCCCTTCCCTCCCTTAGGGACATCAGATCCTCATTATCAAAATCGATTCATAAACGAAGAAATTATCCGCGAACACACATAAAAAAAATATATACGTTATGAAATTGAAAAATCTCTTTTTTTTTAAGTCTAATGTGAAAAACGCTTTGGGGGGTAGATAAGAAAACAATAGAAGCAATTGAGTAATATGCAATTTTTCACAATTCTTATTTAACAAAAAGTGAAATTGCTTTTCTAAAAATTTGTTCACATGTTTAACAACAACAAAAAAAAATATAAAGAAAAGAAAATATGACAGCAAGAAAGATTTTTATATTAAAATTATTATAAGAAATTAAGAATTATTAATTATGTGAATATTTATTAAAAATGTATAACATCGTTTGGTTTTGTCATTTAACAACACAAGTAAACAGACGAACAGACAGACAGACATATTTATATTGTTTCCTGTATAATTAAATGTAAAAAAATAAGTATTAACAATAATAAATGTTACAATTAATAATAATGAATTTGTGTACCATCATTTTAACTGTTTATTAGAAAACTGCGTGAACAATTATATTCAATTAATAATTTCCATTGAATGGGTAAGAAGAGAATACACATAATTTTTACTTTTTTTTTTTGCATTAAAAGTTGATTGTTTTTTTATTAAAAAAGGAAGGTTCAAAAATTGTTTCACTTTATTTGTTTGTAAGAGATAGATTATATTAAAAGAAATTCATATCTTTGGTTTTTTATAACATGTTAATTAAATTGTAGAAATTATAGAAGCAAAAACAAATACTAAGTAATTCTTCGTGAAAGCTTCGAGGAACTGAATCGCCTGGTACTGAATAACATAGTCAGACTGATCTAGGCTTCCGGTCACTCTGGCATAAAATGGAATGAGTAAGCGGATTCATTAGCGCGAAATGGGACCCCTATCACATGAACCTGTTATTTCTATTGCAAGATGCTCTGTAATATTCTGTATTAAATACTAGCTCCGTCATGCGCACCTTGATTGTCCCAGTAATACCACGAATGGTAGGCGACAGGATGGTAGGCAAAGTTGTGTATTATCTAAGTTAAGCCATTTTACTAGTCCCAGTTGAAACTGACCAGCGTACAATAGAGAAAAATAGTTCTTGAATGGTTCGAGGAACTGAATCGCCTGGCACTAAATAATATAGTCAGGCTGATCTAGGTTCCCTACCTCTCTGCCATAAAAAGGACTGAGGTAGCGGAATCAATAGACGGAGAAGAGGCCCCTCTCACCTGAACCCGTCATTCCTATTGCAAGATGCTCTGTGATATTCTATACTAAGGACTAACTTTAATAAACACACATTGATTACTGGAACTCCACAGTTTGCATACATTGTGTATTACCACAGCAAAAGCAATTAACAGGTCCCAGATGAACCTGACCAGGGCACAGTAGAGAAGCATAGTGAGTATTCTGACAGGACACTGTCGGTTGAACTATCAGCTTCATAATCAAATGGGAATCTCATACGATGCTACTCGTAAGGTGTGCCTGGAGTACGATTTAAACTCCATTGATGCCTATTACTCTTGTAGAAATCTTCAAGGAGTTAGATATAAAATGTTCGGATTTGAAACTCTGCATTCATGCAATTTTTGCGAGGCCACTGGTTTCGGTTTCTTTTTCATAGTACGATATAAATTATAGATGTATGTGGTTATCTTTTTCTACTGCTACATTTCCTTTTCGTCGAGTTTGAGATCACAAGGACACTCAAGAAGTTTCAATTTTAAAAACTAGCAGTATAAATTGTTTAGATCTCCTGTATATGCTTGATAATATAAGCAAGTTATATGTATTATAAAAGACTATTTTCCCAAAAAAAATGTTCCAATGGTAATAATAATTGAATTTTTTTTTTGAAAGTCGTGAATAAGCATAAAAATGCTATTAAAAATTCGATGTTATAAGAACATATTAAAACAACCATCAAATTATGTATTTGTGTTTATGAGCTAATTTTGTGATGAATTGAGATATTTTAAATAAAGCTGTACTCAAATTTTCATAATTTTCTTAAAAATACGACTACGGTTTTCAGTACCCAAAAATTTCTGTTAAAAATGTTATTTTTGGTAATAGTTATTTTTCGGATATACATAACTCTTTGTATATACACCACTGTATAGAAATTCGAATAATCCTTTAAAAAAAATCATTCGGTAAGCAAATAATAATAATATTGTTGATGTAATGAATGCTAAATAGAGTGTAAAAGGTTACAATTTACAATTAAATGATACATATGTAGTGAGTGTACTTATTTATTTGTAAATATAAACCACTATAGTTTTATTGCATTTACCTTATATATTATTTTTCATTACTACAACTATAAGGTATCTTTTTTGATTTGTTTGCACACAAACATATCACAGCAGCATTGAAACAACGTGATTTGAAGTTCACACGCGACAAGCTTATAATTACATTACTGATATTAATATAGTTACTCTTATAACGTCATTAAAAACATATATTTAATATCTCTTCCTTCTTGAATATAAATACGATGCATAAACTACTGATACTTTGTTTCATAAAACGTATGATTTAAACAAGTGAAGATAACAACTAACAGAGTTAATCATTAAGATACTCATTAAGACAAATGATTGATTTTCATTGTTTGGACTATTTTTAATAAGCATTCATAGAATACTATAAATATCTAGTCTACACAGTTATATATGTATACATGTATAATATGTATTGTTATTACTTATATGTGTTTATTAGCCAAATTTGAGCTAAAATTGTGGAGAACTCAAAAATATTACGAAAAAATGTTTCAAACAAAGATTGTTTGTTTCAAAAAAATGTTTTTTGTATTAGAACTGTTCTTATATAGTTTAAAAGGTGGTTCAAGGATCCATTGGATTCAACTTAAACTCACTTTTTATGTTTAGAATACGTCACCAAAATTTCAGCTCGCTATCTTTTTTTGTTTTTGATTTATTGTGATGACGGATGGAAGGTCGTAAATGAACTAATTAGATTCTATGAACTCCTATACCATTTTGTTTGTGTGGTCAATATTAGGTAGCGTTACAAACTTTAGAATAAAATGAATATACTTTGACATATGTCGAGTATAAAGTTACTTTATAAATGATTCATATTTAAATACCTAGTAAATATGACATAATATAAATTTAATGTACACAAATATATTTAATATTCCATTTGTTGAGTACCATAAAAATATTCACAACAATTTATTACATACTTATAAATATATTGTAATGCTTAAAACAAATTTTCAGGTGTACTTTGAACATCTTGCAAAGCACAATTCATTGCTGACTGCATGAAGAAATGTACTAAAGCGAAATTACAAGATATGCAAGCGCGTACCTTATTACTCCAGCAAAATTTCAAGGGAATATGCAGTTTGTTTTATACTCGACATACATAATATGTCAGAGTATATTAATTTTAGTCTAAAGTTTGTAACCTAATATTGATCGCACAAATAAGATTTGGGTATAGATGTTCATAGAAACACTTAACTAGTCCATTTTCGACTATCCATCTGTAAAATTCAGTATTCCGAAGAATGTATATTTTTTCAAACGTATTCCAGCATCCAAACAAAATGAAATCTTTATTAAGACTTCTTTTTGAAGTTAAGAATTGTAAGTAATTTAAGAAGTCTTTTTATTAATTTTCGAAGGAAGTCAGAATTATGAGCTCTGAAGTACGTCTTTTCTCGAGTACCGTAAGAAGTCAGAAATACGATCACTTTCTAGTATTTCTAGTTTTGTAAGAAGTCAGATATATGATGTCTCTTTAAGAACTGGATTTGATATAATTTTTCTGATATACATTTCACTCAAATTATATCTATTGATTTCGAAGAATAACCAACAATTTAATAATTTTTTGTTTCATGGTCTTTGAATTTTTTTTTTTTTAATATTGAAAAAAAAAATGTATTAGCGAAATACTACAAATTCTTCTAACGATTTAGTTAAAATTTAATATTGAATTTATTTAAGTTCCCAAATTTATATAGATAGACGATTTTATTCATCTTTGAGAGAAGTTAAGCCTTAGAAAACTTAAAATAAAATAAATATTTATGAATACTTGTCAATGAATGTTTAATATTTGAGAAATATTTAATGGCCATTGTGATGAATGAATAGAATAACGAACTATTTATTTATTAAAAAAAAAAAATTTTTTATACATTTTCGTAGCCTAAGAAACGAATTTATTTTAGTAGTCACAAAAAGCATTCATATTTTTGGAGTCTTAAAGTGTTCAATAGCGCATTCAACATCTAAATGATTTCTTAAATATTTTTGAAGATAATTCAGACGTCCAGGTCATAAATAAGAATTCTTTAGGAATTTTTTCAGAAGTCATTTTTATATACGATATATCATAAGTCATAGCTAAGCATAGATCAATTGTTTGTGAAATCCAGTAATAAAAAAAATGTAAATTTTTTTCTAAAATATGTCATAAAATCATTTAGTTTGATCAATCTGCACCGTACCTTATTGAATTAATAAAATTACAAAATTCTACAAATATAAACACACCTATTGACCAACGAACAAATGATTTAATTTTATATATAATAAAACATAATAGAATTATGACCTAAGCACATTACACACATGTGTAATAAATAAAACAACGTAATAAATAAAAATATAAAGACCATTTTTTTTTCAAGAAAATTAGATAAAGTATATTAGATAAATAGATAAATTTATGTGGGTGAGTTAGATCAGCTTGTCGTTAAATCTCTTTTGTCTTGTATTCAATGGATGTAGGATGGCTTTTTTTATATTTTAAAATTACAAGCAAAAATTTGTCAAACCATATAGTAGAGGTTAAATTATTATTATTAACCATATTAATCAAAATTCTGTTGAAAAATGAACGGTATACACGCGATAAATATTTTATTATGAATTGCTTAGTCTCTGTGAATAGGGAAGTAAAATAAGGAAGTACTATTTTAAAACATTCTACAGGAAAAAATTAAAAGAGTAAAAAAATTTAGATATCTAATTTAAAAATGACCGCATGGATATGAAAAATATAACATTTAGAAGCTTTAAAATACTTTCAAGCTTTTATATCGAAAAAATCTATCATCTTAAAAGCGATAAAATGCTGGTTCCACAGATTTTTTGCTGGTAGCCAGTTATAATAGTCACGCTGAACATTTTTCGATAGCATAAGTAATTTGGGCGTTTATTTTTCAAAGGGTTCTTTTTTAATGGTAGGGGAGCCTAAGCGGATTTACTCGAGCGCGGTAGATTAAGATATGGGCAATATTTTACTCCTTGTTGAGTATCTCTACCAACTCTTAGGTCGCTATATGGTATAGGGCAGCCGATGAGATGACCAAAATTAAAAAATCGATTGTTGGATTTAAACTAGCGCGTCAGATTTAGATATGGTAGGTGGATTACGTGCTGAGAAGTGTACATTTTACTAATCTGATAATTTGAGCGTGTCGCAGGTGGCGTGTCTTTTTTGCAAGGTGATGACTCTCAGATTCTCTTGCGTCGCACTCAAATCATTAAATTACTAAAATGTACACTTTTCAGCACGTAATCAACCTACCATATCTTACTTAATGCCAACGAAGAAAAATTTTGCTATCTTCAAAAATTCCCTTGTATGATATAAAACTGATAGGTCCTTGTAGAATATTAATTATCCATGAATTGAAAAAAGGACAAAAAGGAAAACAAAAAAGCTTAATTACTGTTTCTTCTGAAATTCCTTAAAATAAACCATACCCACAATAACCGCACGCTATAAAACAGCATCTAAGAACAAAGATTTAAGCTTCAAAATGATATATTTTTCACCTTCATGCAACTATTTTTAAGTGAGTTACAGTCGTGTTTATAGTTTCATTTTGGCGGTTTCGTCTTTCGATGGTTTTAAAGTTTGAGAAGAAAAAATGTTACACAATCAAGCGTGTCACTAAGAATGATGATCATCGCCTATGTCTTCTCGGCTACAATTTAATTAGCAATAAATCACAGAATTTTTCATTGTATCAATTACGTCAAAACTACGTAAAATTTCAATCAATAAATTTGTTTAATCTCAAATAAGAATATTTTCCACTTCAAAATATAAACGAATGGCGCACATATTATTTAGAGCATTTGATATTAAACATAAAATTCTTAAATTAATAATATTTTTGTTTTTCAAAATTTTCAATATTCTATTTATAATTTTTCATTTAAGTATTTCAAAACATGAAAAATTACCAAATAAATACGTCTAGTATAGTTTTATAGGCATGTTTAAATTAAAATATAACGCAGTCTGTTTTATTAGTCTTGATTTACTTCTACTAATTAAACAGATCACTAAAATACGCTCTATAATCAACGCGCACGAGATGCGTTGCCTAAACAAATTATCATAATTCAAGCGAAGCGAAGTTATTAGAAAATCAAGTTCAATATTCAAAAAATTGACGAAATCACAAGCGACAAAATTTGGTATTTCTGGATCAATTTTAGCTAATATAAAGATAGGTAAAACTGTAGCCGACTATGTGAATTAATTATAGGGAATTGATTCAGTGAAAATTTATTCAAATACAAAAAAAACATTTGATTTTTTTAATATTTTTATATCGAAAATCAAGAGTTTAGAAAAGGCATCATATAAGGGTAAATCTTTGTTTAAATTGATCAAAGAATTCAGAAATATTTTTAAATTTGAACATTCTATATTGGGGATTTTAGGCCTTCTGAAAGCCTCAATAACATATATAGACTAAAACACTATTTGTCATTGCTACAATCTCCAAAGCTACATTTTCTTTTAAAAAATCGCTAAAGAGATTAGAACATCATTTTTAAATATTTAATTTGTAGTCTTTTTCAAACAATATGAATGTTTCCAATGGAAAAACCAATTAAATTAAACTTATTAAAGACAGTTTATGATTTAATGTGGAATTATTTTTAGTACTTAATGATTTAATTCAATGAAAATCAATCTGCTTTATATCGAATTGAAAAAATATACAATTATGAAAAGAAAATCTACTTGACAAATCTAGACAAATCGTAATAAAGGCTGCAAATATATAATTGTTAATTTGAATGACTTACTTTGTAATTCATCAATTTTGTTTATGAAATGTGTGCAAACATCTCCTCAGAGAATCATTACAACTAGCTTATTCATACTGATGACGACAACTTTATAGTCGAAATACGTATTTATAAAAATACAAAATAATTTGATATAGGAAATTCGGGAAAAAAAATCGAAATTTATTAAATTTTCTAAGATCAAAATCAATATTTGATTTTATATTTAGAAATCTCTTCGACAAGCCGTCCATTTTCATGTCAATATTGTATATACCAAATTTTAATAACATTTTAATAATTATTTACTTCTGCACGAAAATTGAAAGATATTATATTAAGGAAAGTGCTTATTACAAAGATAGCAACCTTCCTTAAACGCTTGTATTTCATACTCAATCAAAGCAAAAATTAATAAGAAATCAGAAATTAAATACTGTTTATAGCATAAATTTAATTTTAAATTAGTTGCGAAAAAAGTGACAATAAAAAAATAAAATGAAACAAATTTTGCAATACTGAAGGCTATAAAAACTCACCTAAAACGATACCCACTTAATGTTAAATTAATAAGAAATGAACAATATATCTCTGAATTTGACCATGAAAATTTTAAAATAGACATCTACTCATCGTGGGTAGAATTACTGTACGTAATATATACACATGTTGAAGTTTTTTTACCTAAGTGAACATTCAAAGGTGAAAATTTATTTAAAAAAAATTTAATTACCCATATACTGGAAGATATATGTGACATAAACCATTTATTAATGTTTTTGCAAAATAAAATATAATTGTATTTTGTATATAATTGGCAGCCAACTTGAGCATCCGCTCTTTATCCCGGCCATCAACCGGGGTATTTAAGTCAGATTTTAAAAGATAGAAGTTCAGACCGCCATATAGCGAAAAATATTGTATGCAACTTATCCAAATTGCTATTAGAGCGATAAAAACACTTCTCGTATATAATTAATAATTTTCCACACTTGTGGTTATTCGAGATTTCTTTGGACGTTTATAATCCGAAT
Organism: Chrysopa pallens; assembly: GCA_020423425.1. Lineage (NCBI taxonomy): Eukaryota > Metazoa > Arthropoda > Insecta > Neuroptera > Chrysopidae > Chrysopa > Chrysopa pallens. Next base: position 21,650,211 of record CM035593.1, on the reverse strand, counting down.
GTCTTCAGGTTCCACAATTAACGCCAAAGATATCGTCAATAAAATCATTGAGATTTAGATAAGTTATGTGTCTATAATTATGTATTGCTATTTATAAAAACACTCCGAAATATTTGGCTTAAATATGCGTGAGTCTTAAAAATATTTTTCTCTAAAAATCATTATGATATATAGAGTACTTTTCTACCAGACCATGGACATTTTCGATTACGCTAGAAGCTTTAAATTGATGAAATACCGATTATTTTGTTATTTTATAAGATAAATAATAGGATAATAAATGAAGAATGATAATAAACAGAAGGCGTTCTTTAAGAAAAACCGAAATCTCAGTTGTTTAACTTTGAATAAAATAACAATTTTCTGATCCTTGGAGCAGACACGTGTCTATAGTCCAGAAACAATTTTTGTTTATATACCTACTAGCTAATACTCGGCTAACGAAAAAATATGAAATAATAGTATTTTGTAGAGTTCAAATTTTGATTTTTTTCTTTTTATCGAACAGTTACAGAGAGTATAAAGAAGGAGAGGGAATCGTTGGCCTCCAGAGGAAGATGTGTCGGCCTTCGGTCTTGATCTAAAAAACTCGATTCGTCTGCAAGATTTGACCTTGTTTTAGGGTAACAACTAGTATGTATTTATATAAATCATCCGTCAAAATCTTTAACTGGGTGTGAAAACTGCATCAAAATTCGGCTTGAGGTTTACAAATAGTTAACGGATATACCCAGACAGGCAGGCGGAAATGAAGGGAGTAAATTTATACTATTTATGGGCACATATAGATTATTTACAATGTGAAAATTTTCTTGGTCCCGTGAAGAACGCTCTGTTTAAAAAAAAAACAATCCCATTTACAAGTCCATGACCTAGAAATTTCTAGAAATGTATTTTTAAATATCTATCCATATTTATGGGCACCGAAACTATCTTCTATAATTGTAGAATTAGGTATAAATAAATTTTTAAAATAATCAGTTCAAATTTTTCACAATTTCCTGGAAAACCATAAACTCATTTCCATTTTGCAACCTTAACTTAAATTCAAAAAAGTCTAAATAATAAATAAATTTCAAACTTACGGTGTTGATTGGTGGCAACGCATTACGATGTATACCCAAACGTACTTTTGAATATTTTTTCATAAAAACACGCCATAACACATATGCCATATTATAGATTTTTTGGTGAAAATTTTATTATCGTATACAAAAAAAAAACAACTAAACACAACACCACTATGATACCGCTCAAATATTAAGCTTCACATTATAACATTTATCTCACAGTATCAAGGTTGTCATATGGAATAATCGACGTTCGTATTATCACATGATAATTACAATGGCTGTTACATCAGGTAAAAATATTTATACTGAAAATTAATATATCAATAGTTTTTATTTACAAATTTCCAAACAATTTTTTTCTTGTCAATATTCTGAATATAAAATTTTATTACGTCAAATATGGACGAGCGTATATCATTCAGTAAAATTTTTCGACACATATAAAATACTTTAGATTGTATGCATTCTATTTGTAAAAATTTTATCGATATAATTCAATAACATTTTTTCGTTACAAAACCTGATGCGTAGATAACCTAATATCATCGAAAATTTAGGATCAATTAATTAAAACTACAAGCAACAAGTAAAGAAAATAACTAACAAAGTTATTTGTTTTGATACTCGACATATGATTGAATATCATTCTTTGAAGTATTTTTAATTAGTATTCATAAAATACTATAAATATCCAGCATATACAGTTATATATGTATGCATGTATAATAATCAATATTTTTATTACTAATTTGTGATGATTAGCTAAATTTGAGCTTAAACTGTGACGAATCCTAACATTTTACGAAATAATGTTTCAAACGAAAGTTGTTTGTTTCAAAAAAAATAAACATTTTTTATACTGAAATTTTTTATACTGAAGTTTAAAAGTGGGTCAAGGATCTATTGAACCCAATTGACCGATTTTGTTCATTCGCGAACTTAAACGCACTTTTTATGTTTAGAAAAACATTAACTAAATATTTATTAACTAATATTTCAGCTAGCGTTACAAACTAAGACTAAAACAAATATACCCTGACAGATTCTGTATATGTCTGGGTATAAAAATAAGATACGTATTTTTCAAAATGTGGTGGAAGCGTAATGAAATAAAATACAGTTATACTACACTACCACGTTATGTTTGTATCATTTTATGTAATAATATTGTATTTTTATCCGTTTTACATATTTAAGCTCAATTTCATCTTATCAAGCTCTGATAAAAGAGTCAAATTTCGCTTTTAAGATTTGCTAATATGGCACCAGGCCAACTGAAACAAAACAAATATTGTAATAACATTAACATTGAATATAGCTCAAAGCATTTCGAGGTACGAGTTTGTACCGAGGATGAAAACATACGAAAAAACCGAATAATTTTACAATCACCGATTTTCGAATTAAATAGTTTCTACAAAAAAACAAAATACAAAAATGTATTTCATAAGGAATTACTTCTTTCTAGTTTAAAGTGTCTTTTCTCCTGGTCATGAATAAATATTTAGTTTTAAAATATCCACGTAATTTTCAATGATCAACTGTTTAGATCCAAAACTTGCACATAGATTAATGACCATTTTTAACCGACTTAACAAAAAAGGAGGTTTCTCAATTCAACCGTATATATATTTTTTTTAATGTGTGTTCGCGGATAACTTCGTCGTTTATGAACCGATTTTGATGATTCTTTTTTTGTTGAAAAGGAGATATCTCAAGGATAGTACCAAAAACCAGGATCTGATGCCTTTTAGGGAGAGAAGGGACAGACACCGTTTTTAGTGATTAATTTTTTGTAGATTCGTATACAACACTCTAAAGTTAAAAATAAACATTTTTCAAAAAAAAAGAACCGTCTTCAAAAACAAGAACTAGAAAGTAAAAAACTTCTATAAATAATTATCTTTCGCTATCGTAATCTAAAAAATTGATTGTTTGGCATCGACAGAGAAAGTATTTTTTAAAATATTGAAGATGCTAGAACTAAACAAAAAACACTCGGTATCTTTTGTGTAAGGATTTATGTCATAAAATTAAAAATAGTTTTATACCCATAACCACTAATAATAAAGTATCTATTGCTCTCGTCTCAAATAACTATTATTATCAGCAAAGATAATTACAATTAATAATTCAATAATTATGTAGAAGGAAAAACAGAAACAAACACAAACACAAAATTGGAGGAAACATTCATAATAATAATTTTAAAAAAAATTATAACATAATAAATATTAAAAACCCTAGATATAATTATAATACGATATTCTATAATAATTGTTAATAAGTTATTAAATTTAACCTACATTTCAATTATTATAATTTAATTAAAATTAGAATTAAAATGTTTTTTTTTTTTTTTTAACTTTATACGAACGCCACAAAACAGCAATATATATAAAGAATATAAATTCGTATATTATTATACTAGCTAAGCTAACAGAGCAAAGTATTCAAAATTAAATTTAAATAGCACCTAATTATAATTAGGTAATATTTAGGTGCTGAAAAATTAAATTATGTGTTTATAAATTAATTTTTAAGTAAGAAAATTGGGTCATTAGGATACAATCTGGTTCAAATTTGGCGATCAAATTGACTAAGAAGAAGCACCAAGCTCAGAATCTTTCGAACTAATGTAATATCTGTACTTCTTTATGGTTGCCGAACTTGGATAGTTAGAAAAATGATATCTACTAAACTCAAGTATTCATAAACGGATGCCTTAGAATTTTAAATGTCCGGTGACGAATCACAAACCAAGAGCTATGCAGGCGGGCACAAATATTCCCCGTTACAAATATCATTAAAAAAAGGAAATACCGGTGGATAGGTCACACTGACGGAAGATAAATAACAACATTGGCGAACAAACTCTGGAGTGGAACCCACAAGGAAGCAGAAAGTGGGGCAGGCCAAGGATGACATGGAGAATATCGATTGAGAAAGATCTAGAGGAGCAAGGCAATATTTGGGAAAAAGCAAAGCGGATGTCTAGAATCGCGTACTGTTGAAAGCATTTGTTGTCGCAAGCACGGTGGAAAGCATCATCACAATGCACTGGTGTAGTTAAATCACCCAATTAGAGCAATTAGGTGCTTTTATAATGTGTATTTAATAAATCAATTTTATCAGAATTACAATAAAAATTATTGCTCTGATTCACTAACAACTCAAGCTAGCAGTAACAACTTGAAATAACAGAAAAAAGTATTCACAATTAAATAGAAATATGCTCAAAATTGTGTGCTTTTTAGATGCTGTAAAATTAAATGAGACCTGAAAACTTATTAATTTTTCGATAATCCATCATTTACCAAATTTTACTACAATTTTCTTCAACCAATAGATTATCTATATTATTTGCTATAAAAACATTCGAATAGTTTCATATTTTGTGTGAGGTTGTCGGATACTACAAACTTTAATATTTTTAACTCCTTTTAGACTAGTATATTATATGCTAAGTACTCAAAAAGGTATGACGTTTTCATTTAAATAGAAAAATGTTAATTTAAATAATATAAAAATGTTCAAATATTATTTAAGTCCTGAGACGAATCTGGACTTATCACATTACCACCACGATATGAAACCAATCACACCACAGATGTTTAATGGAAAAACTCTAATTAATTAACAAGAAACGTACTTAGCTAAACAAATAAGGCTGGAAAATAATCGATTGAGAATCGAAGTGTAATTTGGAATGTTTGTAAGGCTAGTACTTTTGAGAAATAAATTTTTCAACGAAAACAAAACGGAAGTCAAGTTTATACGAAGCAAAAAACCTACTACCGTGTTCTTTTTTTAGGGCAAAATATGCAATCTATGTATGGACGTCAAAAAAAAAAATAAAAATAAATTTATACCACTTAAATAGTATAAAGTAGCAAATATGTGCTATACTACTAGATTCAAATATCACAATAGACAATTGTTAATAATTAGCAAACTCATATGAAAAAATAAAAATTAAAAAATTATGATTATTATTAAAACCACTAAAGCGAACGTAAATATTATATAGAAATGAACACATAATCTGCAATCTAAATATTTACTTTATGAAATAATTAACAATTTTGTTCTAATAATCAACCAACCAGTCGGATATGATAATTTTTCACACTTACAATTTTTGTCTGTCGATTTTTTATATACTTCTGTGTTAAATGCCAAGGACAACATTGAGTTATTGACAACATTTCAAAAATAAAAAAAAATGTCAGATATTCTCACACACCTACGTTACTACGATTGTCAAATCGGATTTATTTAGAATAACCGATTTTTAAGTACATTAAAAAAGGTTAAAATCTCAGAATGCAAGAAAACTATTACCTAAAATTTAAACTTGTTTTACATACAAGCATCCAAAATATCATAAAATATCAAATAAATTGTTAAAGCGAACTTTGGTAAAAATAAAATAACAGAGATTAGCGAAAATTTTTTACGTAAAAATTAAGTAACGATCTCCCACTGACATCAACAAAGTTAAGCAATAATATACGCAGTTAATACTTGGATGGGTGACCACATAGAATTGCTGTGTGATGTTGTTGTATAGAATATCCCCAATGTAGTCGCTATATGACCTAAGTTGTTGAAAAAGTTACTTAAAATAATTTTTTTAAAAATTAAGTAAGCGATGATATATTTTGCAAAAGCTTAAGCGAAATTATATTATCGCTTTTCTAAGTACTGTTTAAAACCATACCCAACATTATTGGAAAAAAAACCGAGAATAATGCTGTGGATTGTCTCAAAATAAAATGGGAAAAAAATTTACGAATATGTGTATATAATTTCTAAAGTGTTCTAAAATATGTCTTTTTCAGGATAATCGTCAATTTCTAGAAATCAGTTGACCAACTCACTAATAGGTCAAAATAACATGACCTGAACGTTTCTTTTCTTTTGAGTGATCCTGATCACGTACAAAAATGATCTAATTAGGTGTTTCAATGAATATCATTACTTAAGTTTTCACGTCGACAATATTAAAAAGACAACCTTCGCAAATAAATTAATTTTTTAAGAAAAATCAAAACATTTTGTTTCACATCAAGTATTCGTCAATCGAATCAATACATATATACCGATCGGAAATCAAACTATAAAATATGGGAATTCAACTACTATTTTCGGTTAGCACTACTGAGTAAAAACAGGCATACTTATGTGAGAGTACAAAGTTCGTATCGAACAAACATCCATTTCATCTTCCACACGTAAGAAAATGTTTACACACAATAATTCTTAATATTGAATCCTCTATAGGTTATAGTTATATTTCCAATCTGTACATTTATTCGGATTTATTTTTTGTTTTAAATCTAATTACTTTTGTCATGAATCGATTCAATAAAATATTAAAATAAGAATGAAGTTTATCAAGTTCAAAGATCAAGGTTGCATGATCAAATACAGTTAGGTACTCGAAATTTGGTATTTTTACAATTTTCACTACGTAATGTTTAGAAAAAAGTAACAGCAAATAATGATTATCTTCAAAAAATTATTTATTGCACATTGTATTTTAATTTAATGATGTTAAATTTTATTAAAAAAATTAAATCATTTTAAATTATTCTTATAACAACAAAAATTAGTCTGGTTGCCCATAAGAAGTATATTATATCAATTATAAATACCCAAAAAAGTGAGTCGTTTTCATTAGAAACCTTCAAATTACGATCAAAAGCACCAAATTTACGGATATCCTTTTTTTTGTTTGTTATTGTAAAAAAAGAGGTAATTCAATACCAAATACAAAAAGCATTTTGTCCAATCCGTTACCAAATGGATTGTTCGTTATCCGACAACCTCAAAATTGAAATTTTCAAGTTTTTGGACAACGGGCACCTGGGTTTTTTGAATGATCTTTCTATTACAATAACCAAAATCAGATATCCATCAATTTGAAGCTTGTGGATGCAAATTGTATACGAGCTACGAAAAACAAAATAACCCACTTATTAGAAGTGTCGTAGACGAAATAGTTGTTGGTCGAACCAAAATTTAATCATATGAAAATTTTTAAATGGGTTCTAATAAATAGGGTAAGGCCAGGGGAGATTGCCGTACAGGATTAATGAACCAATCCAATTATTTTTTGGAACCAAAAGGTAGGTAGATTTATAATGTTTGCGTGCAAAGTGATATTAAAATTAAATAGAAAAGTAAGTTAACACCGGTTGATCAGTTTTTCAAAACGAATAATTTTTTTATGTGTACATATAATTTCACGGTGATAAAATTTGAAAACAAATTCGTGCTTTTATGTTTTCCTAGTCATTCATTTTTATATCGATGTGGCCGTCTCTTCCGGTTGATTAAGGAGAGATGGCCATATTTGGTCTGGTAAAGATGGACACAACAGAGTATGCGTTTCGAAGCAGCCCGATATAAATAACATTTAATCCAATTGTATGTTAAACCTCAGTAACAGTTTCATTTTATTTTGAGACAACGGCTATTATAGATATTATACCTTATACAGTGAAGGAGTATTGAAGGGCAATAAACCTTTACATGACCTTCTCCCCTGAACACCTCGCCTTTTTTTAATAACTGTGTGTTATTTTATAGTTAAATAATTGGTTTAATATAACTATTTTGGAATAAACACCACTAGTTTCATGTTTATAACGTCCCCATCAAAAACTACGGCCGTCTCTTCCAAATTTACCCTAATATAAAGTATACTTATGGGTACCCCGACTATATACATATGTTATTATCAATTAAAAAGAGAAACTACAAAATGACCGAAATTCTTCCAAAAGGAACAAACAATACACATTTTATATTTATTTATTTCTACATCGAAACGAAAACAATATCTTCCTATGGTAGTTCCTATATAATAATTGTTCATCCATTTTATTAATTATGTACATACATAATCATATATAACAAATATAATTCAACTTAAATTAAGCATGCATTGAGCTACGTTTTTAGGTTCAGTTTAGTAAAAAATCGTAACGAAAATTTTCAAATGCACTTTGCATTATACCTGTGATAAGAAATATATTAGGGTATATGATATTTAGTCGAAAGTTTGAAACGCTAGAAAATAATTGAATTTTTATAATCGACATACATAATATGTCAGAGTATATTAATTTTAGTCTAAAGTTTCCAACATAACCTTATATTGACCACACAAAGAAAATTATGGAACAGGTGTTCATAGAAACACCTAATTAGTCCATTTCTGACCATCCGTCTGTCATCACGATAACTCAAAAACAAAAAGAGATAAAGAGGTGAATTGTGGTGACGTATTCTAAACATAAAAAGTGAGCTTAAGTTCGTGAATGAGCAAAATCGATCCATTGGGTTTAATGGATCCTTGACCCAACTTTTAAACTATAAAAGATAGAAGAAAACTTTAACCATAAAAAAAGTTTATTTTTGTTTGAAAAATGTCTTTCGTAAAACGTTAGAAATGTCTATCCGTCCGTCGGTCTGTTTGTCATCAAGATAACTAAACAATAAAGAAAAAGCATGCTGAAATTTTGATAGTGATTTAAAAACCTACCAAATTCAAAAAATATTTCTTTCTTTAAAACAAGCCATTTTTGACGTCGAAACTAGGCACTGGCATATTGACCTCCGTTTTTAAGATTCTGGTAATAATCATTAAAATCGCTAAGAAAATTCAAAAACAATTTAATTGATATTTTTAGGTATTTATCGGGAAATTGTGGTCTAGAAAAACCCAAAATATAAGTTATTTTACGATGGTTGGGTAGTTTTCGAAATATCCCTGGAAATTTATACCTAATACTGACGTCTGAATTAGATTTTAGGCGATATCTCAAAAAGTAAACATCCAATCATTAAATAGATGTTATTTCTGAAATATACAGGTCAAACTACATTTATAAACATAGTTTGATGGAAATCGGAGGCAAAAAAAATTTCTCGATTTGTCATAATTTTCTTAAGGGGTACGCCTTTCAAAAAATCGAGAAAATTGAAAAAAATTTTTGTTTCCGATTTTCGGTAAAATTATGTTTATGAGAGTACTTTGACCTGTAGATTTCAAAAATAATATCCATTTAAAGATTGAATGCGTAGTTGTTCATATATCAGCTAAAATCTGATCTATAGGTCAATATTCCGGATAAATATCAAGCGATATCTATCTTGAAAACTAGTCACCCAATAAAACATCTAAAACCCGCAATAAAATTTTTTTGGATTTTTCGGCGATTTTTAAGGATTTTTTAACTAATTTAAATTCTAGATTCGTAATAACGATCTCAAAAGCCGAGTTACACTACGAGTTTTTTTAAAAAGTACTTAGTCTTTTTAATTAACATACGGAACCGATTCAATTTAATAATAAATAATACATAATAATATAAAGTATATTAATTTTAAAAAGTTTGCTAAAAAAATCATTCATGGATATTTATTATTATTTTTTTTATATGGTGTGTTTTTTTTTTGTTAACTATAATAATTATTCGTATGCTCCATTTCATTCTAATAACAACATTCATATCAGTTGAAAATATTACAACTATTTAAATTATTAATTAAATTTCTATAATAATTTTAATAGTGAAGTTTTATAAATTGTTTATTTTGTTGAATCAGTCATTTCCGAAATAAATAAATAAATATTTTTGACAAATATGGATTTAATAATTTCTGATAATGAAATTCTATTTTGAAAAAAAAAAATTTGAAAATATGTAAATATCTAGTAAAGAAGGGACCTTCCTGCCAATGATATAAAAAGGAAAAAAAAATATTAACATTTATAAAAAAAATTTATTAACTTTTCTCTCCGATTTTCAACAAAACAAATGGCGATAGCAAGTAACAAAGTTAATTGTTTAGATACTCGGTATATGATTGAATTTCATTGTTTGGACTATTTTTAATTAGCATTCATAAATACTATAAATATCCAACCTATACAGTTATACATGTATACATATATAATAATAATATGTATTGTTATTACCAATATGTGTTTATTCGCCAAATTTTTAGCTAAAATTATGGAGAAATCAAATATTTTACGAAAAAACTGATTCAAACAAAAGTTGTTAGTTTCAAAAAAATAAACATTTTTGAATTTGAACTTTTCTTCTATCTTTTATAGTTTAAAAGTTGGATCAAGAATTGAACCAAATAATCACCAAAATTTCAGCTCGCTATCTCATTTTATCCTTAAGTTATAGTGATGACAGACGGGCGGACAGACTAATTGGGTGTTTCTATGAACACCTATATCAAAATTTTGTTTGTACGGTCATTATTAGGTAGCGTTACAAGTTTTAGACTAAAATTAATATACTCTGACGTATTATGTATATGGACTATTAAAAACCTGAAAATATATAAATATCAACTAAGGAAGAGACCGGAAGCCACAAAAAAGAATCAATGCATTAAATTCAATAGTCAATAGCGATTCACGTCACAAAAAATACGAAGTACTCTGAAATTTGTAGATATATATGTAACAATGTTTCGTAATTAAAATAAAAAAGGTGATTATTTGAAAAACGGTCGGAGTATATAACTTTGAATTTTTATTGGGGCTCAAACAAATAATTGATTGAAAATCTGTCCAAAAATACGTCAAAATTATTGAAAACTTATTTGAAGAATATTAAAAGTTTCGTAATTTTATAACTGCCGCCTATAAGTTTTACAATTAACATTTACATTTTCAAGTAAAAGAAACGATTTTCGAAAATGATTCTCTTGAAATTAGAATATTTGGATAGTTTCCAATGTTTGAATTAATATCCAATTGTTTTTTTTTTTTTTATGTAGTTTGAGCAGAAAAAAAGAAATAAATTTTAATTCCGGCCTCTTTATTTATCTATAATAAATATATATAAATAATTTTTTTTCTGGGCAAAAAAATCATCCACTTTGAAAATATCAAAATTAGATTCTCTTAAATAGATGCTCTTAGATTTGATTTTCACCGTTCCCATCAAACAGAATATGTTATACTTTTTTTTTGCCATACTTTTTGAGTTTTTTCGTATAAACTGCTTAAAATGACTGCAGTATAAATATTTCAGGTGATGCATCAAAACTGAGTCATTCTCAAACAAATAAACTAGTTTTAAATAAACAAAAATGCAAATCAATTGATAAAAATTGCAACCACAAATCTTGCATATTTGCATAGAAAATCAGAAAGGTAAAAAATATTTTCCCAAAAAATTATGCACCGCAAAACTAAATTTGATAAGCAAATTCTGGCTTTAAAAACATAAAAGTGACAAAAATTTTAAGATAAATTTTATAAATTTCAATAATTATTAAATAAACTTGGCGCCATATAACCGCCTTCAAAAAATCCCAAAAAAAAATTATAATAATCGCCTACTTAAACCTATCCAAAATCAGCTACTTGATTTAGCCCACAAAACAACAAAATATGACTAATTATATTAACTATGACGAATCATCCATATTATATCAAAAAAAATTGTATATCCAGAAAAAAATTGTATTGGAAATTTGAAAATCACTTTAAAAATCACTAGGATACACACAAACAGTTATAACAAACTTCGAACTTGTATACACTTAAAAACAAAAAAAAAACGGAAAATTTCCAACAAACACATCAATCATTAAGAACCTTCAAACTTTGGAGCCTCCAGCCGCCCGCTTCACTCAATACAAAATAAATAAAACTAAAGATTTCAATTACTTTTTTAATCACAATAAAATTATATTACATAACACATAGGTACATTAAAATAATGTATATATATATATACATATTTTATTGGTCACTTTGTTTATAATTCAAAAAATAAAAAGACTTAGTTATGTTCTTCAAAGATATAATATCTATCTGTAGCTTGTTGAAATGAATATAACAAGTATACGACTGATGATTGCAAACACACGTGGTTCTGTATTTGATATTTCCATCAGCAAACAATGAGAATATACCTCACTATATTATTATTAAAAGTATTATACTTACTACCTATGAAACGAAAAATTACTATGTGTTACAAAAGTTATCGTCTACTTAATTTATTTTAGTTTGAATATTGAAAGCTATGGAAGTGGTCATCACATTTGAAACAAACGATGTTATAAATCCAAAATTATACGCCTGATAGTTAGGAATATGATGAAGTCTAAACTTCATCTACTGAGTGTCAAACGCAAGGAAAACTTTTTTCATACCGTTAAATTGCCATGTGTTACAAAAGTTATTTTTTACTTATTTTAATTTAAATGTTTCAACTTAAAAGCTATGGTCATCACGTTTGAAACGATGCCAAACGATGCTACAAATTCCATCCAAAATTAGACGCTTGATCGTTAAGCACATGATGAAGTCTAAACCCTAACTTCTGAATGTCAATTGTCAAGCACCTATCAATCTGTTGCTCCGTTTCAAAACAATTTTTTTGGACCCAATAGTACGTAAGGAAGACTTTCTGTGCACCGTTTAATTACCATATGTTACAAAATTTATTTTCTGCTTAATTTATTTTAATTTGAATATTGAAAGCTGTGGTAGATGTAATCACGTTTAACTGGATGTCAAACGATACTATGAATGCCACCCAAAATTATACGCTTGATAGTTACGAACATGATGAAGCCAAAAGCCTAATTTCTTAGAGCCCATATTATGCATCTATCAATCTGCTGCTGCGTTTCAAAACAATTTTATTGTACCCAATGGTACTCAAGGAAAACTTTTTTCACATCACGAATTATTTAACAACCATACAATATAGCAAGGATGTTATGGTGCTCTGTCTCAGTAACAGAAACTATCGGATATCCAAAATAAAAAATATTCGTTACCGAATTTGAAATATAAATTTCTGATAATTTCGGGTAGGGGATGAGTCTAAGGTATGTATAAATGCATTAACCAACAATAATTACTTATAAGACTGACCTTAGTGCCAAATGATAATCCAGAAAAAGAAAATAAAGCCAAATCATTACCTATTTATATTTTATTTTCACACAATTGATTATAATTTTGACATCCGTAACTGCAACTATCTGAATCTAACGGATAATCCGAAATAATTTCATATCCGTATACGTCACTGAAACTGATATAATATTATAGCAATATCTACATCCGTATTCGACTCCAATCCTACTATCCTACTTTATTTTTGATAAACTTTATACTGTTGTATAAAAATAAAGTATGCGAAAATACTTTATTTCTTTAAAATAGAATGAATAAAAAAAGATGTTTTCTTTGTAACTGTCGAATTTGATTTCACCAAAAATTTGTCCAGTTTCTAACAAACAAAACCATAAAAGAAATACGATCATCAATCTTTCAACGTAATTTTTAATGTCAATTCAAAAATTCTATAGAAAAAACAAAATGTTTCTAAGACTATTTTTAAAATTTTTTATAAACCTATCAAAACCATTACGAGCATTTGAAAAAAAAATTAACCAAATCGGTCCACACTTTCCCAATTTTATCGATTTCAAATCGTTTAATGAACATTAACTGAACATTAGCTTTTGATGCGATAACATATTCCGTCTTGATGAAATAGCAGGCTTATTACATTTTAAATGTTACGATGTGTTGCATAGCGTTCCATCTGTTTACCAAGCAGAGTATCTTCACTTTAAATATTTGTTTATGTTGATAAATTTCAATAAATTGTGTTATATTTTATTCGTACCACTCCATATCGAAATATTTAAATACAATTAAAATATAAATGAGTAATGTTTACGGCTTGTATTTAACACCGAGTCTTTTAATGCGATATAAATTTACCGACAATATATGGGACGCGATGTAACATTGTCAAGTATCAACTTATGTAACGCGACGATGTTACTCGTTCACGTCGACACAAAGGTTACTGTTACGCGTCAAATTTCCTTTACGGTGTTACGTTACACACGAATGTTGCGCGGCTTAAGATTTCATTCTTGAATAGGATTGATATAAAATCAAAAGCTTTAGTTACTACATTAGCTGAGCAGTTAGCAATCCTAAAAAATTAAAGAACAAAAAATAATTTTTGGATGGTTTTGTAGATTGTTTGATGGTAGCACAAGAGTCGCCGACTCGGCTGACAGTTTTGTATTCATGGTATTAGTAGATAGTATACAAAACAAACTCCAATAACATAGACATAGTAAAATACTGCTGCCGTTCTATTCATTATTGTAATAAAGGTGTGGATATGTTATGTATTTCATATATATATGTTTTTTTGTATCAATGGGAATTATTGTTTTAAACATGAAACACTATTAATTAGTTTACATTATGTACTCATTATTTACATAAATATACTTTAAACGAATACTACACACACAAAAAAATAACCAGAGCTGGGCACACAAAAGAACTGTCTCCTAGCTTGTGTTGAGAATGATTTATTGATGAAGAACGTGCAAAAATCCATAACTATTGTTAAAAAATTCAAACAATGTTTGTTCTTGAAATAATTTACTGCTTTTTATATTTTTATTGAATGAATTTTGACCACTGGATTATTCCAAAACAGCGTTTTAAAATCATTCAGATCTGATGGGATCCCCAAGAGTTGAGTTGATGTACATCAACCCGACGTTAAAATGATTTTTTTTTTCCAAAAAATAAAGTTTTTGTTATTTTTACATTTTAAAACTTATTAGTACATAATATCGTCAAAAAAAATTGACATTTGCTAAGGATAAAATTTTCTGTGTCTGTGATAAAGTATGAAATGCCTCCGAAATATCAGTACTCGTAATGGATTTCAGACGATATTTCAAAAACTCAGTGGTTATTTTTAAGATTTTTTCAAAGGTAAGATTTATTAATAAAAGTAAAATTTCAGAATGTAAAAAAAAAATTATTTGTACCAAAAATCGATAAAACTAGTTGATAAATCATAAAATAAATGTTGTTTTTTGTGTTTTTTAGACCTTTTATTACCTAAAAATCCCACAAAACAAATAAATTGGTTTTTGGATCTCATAAAATTACACAAAGCTTCTTTTGTTGGCCAATCCGATAGGTCATTTTTAACCAAGTACACAGAGCATATAATCTGCCACAAACTTGATCTAACTTCTCCATTCATCTTACCAATACAAAACATAAAATTGATAGTGAACACACGCCTGAAGTATTTCATATTTGCGGCAAAAGACAAAAAATAAATTTGCTAAAAGCTATTGAAATCAATAATTTAAACAAAAAACAAACCCAAATTTTTACAATTTTCAATAATCAAATAAACCTTAATAACACCCTTTTATTAAATTTGAAATTATAAATATCGTAAAATATTTATCAACTCTACCTATTGTTTCTTCATTACAAATAATCTTACCTACTTTCCCTACACGTTTCCAAAATAAAGGAATAATATTTCAATACTTGACAATGATTTTATTAGTCAAAAGTGCATAATTTAAAAAAAAAAAAAATTTAATGAAAATTAGCCAAAAGTCTTTATTATGATTTTCACAAAATAATTAATAGATCTATTAATATGCTGAATATATAGGTATTTTATTATAATTTTCTGAATTCTCTGATTATACCCGATTTTACACGATTTCCCTGACCAGTAGATACCCCGACTAAGTTATGACATCTTTTGTTTGAATTATTAATTTCACGCAACAGTCAGTCATACCGTAATCATGTATGATGACAAATAGTAAAATTTACTATTTACTACAAGACAAATCTAATTGTATAAACGTATCAATAGAGAGAGAGACTCACTTTAGTATACAATTGATATATAGGTATAGTATCTATCAATACCTATATATCAATCAATCATTTATGAATTAAATTGAATAGAAAATTGTACCATAAAAACTTGTATGTATTTTATGTATAATATTACCTATAAAATCGATTTCTAATAAAAGAGATACACCTTAATTTTATTAGATATGAAAATACAATGCACAATCACCTCTATATACGTTGACGTATTCCAAATTTTCATTAGAATTCCGATTTATACTTATAACAAAATTAAAAATAAATATTTATTTTAGCTTCTTAAAAAAATTATTTTTTATTTTACTTCATATTAAGAATCCAACTAAATCTGCAATTTTGATTCCAATTCGATTTCATTATTCGTTGAAATATTTCACAAAAAGTTTGTACCCCCATCCGGAAGCCAAGTTACGCCACTTTCGGAAGGGGATACCGTAAATCACTCTCAACAACCTCCTATTCGTGCCTTGAACGTTTCGTTGAAATCAGTTATATCGTTTTCATACAAAGTTAACCTCCCCTCGCACAATTGAAACAAAGAAGGGGGCACGTTCTTAGCCGGAGCCCTTTCTTTACAGACCCAAAAGGGAGTATCCCGTATTGGAATGGAGTTTTATATGGCCTGTCCGGACTTTGAAGGATGATACGCCTTCTTGTGGAATGCCCCGGCTAAGTGATATATATCCTTCGATTCGGCCGAAATAACGTTATAGGAGGTTAAACAACTAAAATATTGCTCTGTCCATTACACTCATTTTTCGGAAAAATCACTAGCAAAACTACTGTCCATAGATTTAAGGTGAATTTACCAATATGGGAGGAGGTAGAAGAAAGTAATAGGAAGGTTAGGTACAAAAAAAGTCCACTGAAGGCCAACTTTCCAGGTTTCTGCCTACTCCCCTACTAATACTATGTACAAAGTGTTTTATGTACAATTGAAAAATTTTCATCATTGCCTGGTAACCCTTGATGAAAAAGTGAATAGGAAACTAATACGATTGAATAGGAAATTTCATTTCCTAACCAATTCTATTTAGAATTTTAAATAGAATTGAATAGGAATCATTTTTTCAATGAAATTTCCTATTCAATCCTATTGATTCCTTTTCAATTTCAATAGGATTGAATAGGACTTTTTTATCAAAGTACTCTATGATCTTTATATAAACTCCGTGATTCAAGTTCTCCAAGTATTTTTTGATAATAAATCCAGATTCTTGAAAGTTTCAGACTAAAATTTTTTGACAATTTTTTTTACAAACGAATTTTGTAACAAAGACAAAATATTTCTTTGGCTAGTATATAGAGGGTGACAAAACATTAAATTGATTAAAAAAAAAATGTTATAATATAATGTTATTGTACACTTTAAAATATATTTATATTATTTAATACACACATGGCAGCCAAAGAAAACACACATGCGAATTGTTTTTATTTTAAGGTTGGGCCATTTATACACGGAAACGTTAACTAGGTATTTCAATATATTATATTCAAATATTTTTACATATAGACGTCTCCAGACGCATATAACAACAATTTTCAAGCTTTTTCTATAGAGAATTTATAGAATATTAAAATATTTTATTGAACATTAAAAATGAACAAACGAAATATGTTTGAATAAAATACGTATTCAAGAAGGCAAAAAAAAAATGGGTTTTACTACTTTTTAGAATTATAATTTTTATTAAATTAAATCCTTAAATTCTTCGTTCATTTTTTTATAGCTTTTACTTGTCGCTCACCTCTCGGACTATTATAAGTACATCGATACCATGATTCGGTTAAATAAAATTATCGACATCGCTAGGCACGTTTATTCCTTCATTGAAACCGTTTTTATGATGCAAATTTGATTCATGTATCTTAAAAAATTAGATGACACTCTAAATCACAACCGGAAGTAACATTGTATTTTTACAATGCGGGCAAATTTGGGCTATTATAGAGGTTCGACCTTTCATTCTAAAGGAATACTACTAACACGCCAAAAATAATTCATGTATCTGACCCCTAGAACTTTTAACCAACCGGTAAAACCGATTATAAAATTGGCAATGTCAGCTTGATTTTGAGACCCGCGTCTTTTTTTGCTTCATTGTTAAATAGATTTCTAAAATATGCAAAGTGTATTCAATGTATTAATATCTTAAATTTATTTTTCCCAGTCTGTATTAGACTATTATTATTATTAACAGAATAAAACTTCGTGCTTTGTCCAAATACCGAACATTTTTTCTTTTTTTTTTTCAAACAAGAATTTATTTCTTTTATATATAATTCGTTCCAAACTCTACCTCTTTCTGTTCTTTTAACGTGAGTGACTCTAACACTAAAGACCGCCAACTTCTCACAATCTAGACTTAAACTTATACTTATTTGCAAGACTAAAAATTTTCCATAGCATAAAATGAATTCAGACATAGAAAATTTCTGAAAACAAGGGGGTCGTTTTTAAGAGCGGGGCACTGGACATGAGCCTGCCCAGAGTGGTCAGTGAGAAAGAAGGACCTACCTTCAGTATAAGTATCCGTTATAGATTATAATATCAAAAATTCCACCTACCTCATACGTGTACTTATAAATGGATTTAATCTTCGAAACAAAATTCATTTGTGATGATAATTTTAAAAAATATGCATAACAAAACATTGTTTGAAATTAAAATCACTACACATCACCCTAAATTCTATACAAAAGTCTCAAGCACAAATTATTAAATAACTTATATAAACCTACACCACAAATATACATATAAAATTTCATCAAAATCAAATAAACGGTTCACGAAATTTCGGCATTCAAATGACACAAAAGAGGTTTCGAGCGTATGAAATAAATCACAAATCCGTAAAATTTTTAAAACACAAAAAAGAATTTAAGTAAATAAATTTAATTATCCAACAAACATAAACCAACAATAATTTTAATATAAAAATTTTTTTTAAATCGAATTGTTAACACACTGACTGAGCATTGCATGAAGTATGCAAGAAATATACAAATAATAATCAAAGCATTAAAAATGTTATAATGATAAAAATAATATGACCTAAAATTTTAACGCCCTCCATTTCAATTCACGTAATTTTTAATAGTAAAAAATCAATTTATTTTATATGTAAGTATAACTGAAGTGAGTATCGGTGACATATTGGAAATAATGCCATTATGCGATTTGAATATTAATTTATTTTATCAGTTAGTCAAAATAACTAAACCAGCATAAAATTGAATTCTAATTATTTTGATTAAAAACCATTGACTTTTAATTAAACACTCAGTCTAGTGATATAATATAGAAAATTTGAATATTTACCGTAAGGCTACTAGCATAGATATATGGAAATATCACAATGATTTAGATCAAGAAAACACCACTTCAAATTTGGAAAGAGTGTAGAAAGACCGACCAAGAATGTTTGCTTGCCTCGAGTGTAAATTAACGAACGTAAACGCAATAAGTAGTATCCAAAACTTTTTCCCAAAACGATACAAAGTTATATGAGTGCATTCGTTATAGTACGTTCTACAAACAGGCAATTGGCTCCAATATAAAAAAAATTTTGAACTTGTATTAGGAACATACTTTGAGGGTACAAAGTAAAAATTTATTATGGGAGTATTTTATTTTTATAACTCAATGGCTTCCAAAACGAATCAAAGTTATTTTAGAACATTATCGTAAATTCTACGAACAGACAATTAACTCCAATATAATATAATTAGAATTTGTGAATAATATATTTTGAGGATACAGGCTAAAAATTTATTGTCGAAATATTGTTTGTATAAATCAATAATTGATACAAGCAATTCATTAGCTCCAGTTTTATAAATTCTGTTGATTAATTACTGAAGTTAATGATAGTATAGTTACAGCCAACTCCAAGAAAAACGTACCAACCTGAATGTTTCTTGTTTATTTAAAACTAAAAAATTACACGGTTTTTATGGTGTATTTTATAATTTTTTGGGTTTAAAACAAATGTTTTACTTAGATTATGTCCGATGAAGGCCTTAAAACACCATTAAAATCGTGTATTTTTTATTTGAAATTAACATGAAGATCCAGGCCGATGCGTTATTTTTTTGGATTTGACTATACATTATCCTATATATGAGATATAACTCATAACATTTTATAAGTATTCACTTAGAAATCGATACTAGTCTTCACATATAGAAACCGTTTTTAGGCGAAATTTAATATACCTTCATATATTCTTATACATATTGAGTAGGTTAAATATTAGCTCCATCTGTCCTGACCTCAATCCCGGTAATAATCTCTGCTCACCAAGTTTCAAATATAAGCCCCACCTCTTTAATATAATTGGCTTTATATGTACCAAACCCAATTAGGTCCAAAAACTAAGCAGTAAATTTCTGAATATGATAAATATGTCTATCAAATTTCATTTAAAGCAAGTAACTCGTTCGAAAGTTATAACGGAACAAACATGCATACTAATAGCCGGAGTGTATCATCATATATTTAAAAAAACAATGCAGTAATAAATTGTCAAAAAATAATTAAAATAAATAAAAAATTTGTTATATGCCTATAAAATCATCTAACATGAAAATTAATACAGGCTTTTTTATTTCTTTTATGATCGGTTTCCATGATCTTAATTTCAAATTAAATAATTCATTTTCATATGCTTCTATAAATTATGTATAAAAACTCATCAAAGCATCTCATGAATCTGGCGTCTGTAGTCACATATTATTTAAAAATTCCTCAAATATTAAATATGCCTCATGTTTCACATTAATGCCAAAAATACCTAACATTGTGACAGCGTAAGACATGAATTTATTATAGAACTAGCTTAAAATAGCTCGGTTACCTCTCCTAAAAATTTTGAAAACTCTTAATTAAAAATAACATTTCTGTGATGCAAATATCACAAAATCCAAGGTAAAAAGGTTTATAAAAAATAAAAGAAAAACATGAAAAATAACCATTTTTGTTTATTTAAAAAATAAAAATAAAATGTATAAAAATATGATTTGTACGTATTTATTACAAAATTGACAAGCAGTTATCTACTCCCATTCTCTATTCATCCCATAAACACAATTGTTTTTGAGGAACATAATAAGAAAACATAAATTTTCTTCGGCAAGTTTTAATACCACATCTATATGTAGATGCTGGATTTTTGGCATCATTTCCTTTTCCTTTACAATACTTTAAGCCACATGGATACCAGCCAATACAAACATCAAAATGACATTGGCAAGGCACTTTTAAAATAGGGAATGTATTTTTACAAGATTGTGTGGATGTAACGGATAATGTATTAGCATCGAGTGCCCCAGAATTCTCAGAAAATGCTTGTACAGCTGACATTAAAGTCAACTCCGATGTTCCTAAAATATCAATTAAAAATTTTAATCAGCAAGTAATTTTTCGTAATAATTATATTTTCATCTGCAAATTACCTGGTTTTCTGGCCCACATAAGTAAATCTTGTTTTCGTGTATATGAAGCATTAACTGCTTCTGCACAAAAACTACTGATATGACGAGAAATTACAGATGCTGCAGCAACATTTACATAATAATCCATACTATAATTTTTTCCACCACGATCATCTTCGGGAACACGAATTGTTCCAGGATTTTTCTGTCGTAATTTTGACATAGCGTCAGCAGAAATAAATTCATTTTTTTCAAAATGTGTTATAAAACACATAACTTGATATTGACTTTGACCTCGTTCTTCTTCACCCAATACCAAGGCTCTTATAATTTGCACACTCTATAATATAAATTTTTAAATATTAAACAAAATTCAATATTTTTATGTACCTTTGACTGATAAGTAATGATTTATGAGAAAAAGAAAATCCGTTTGAACGCTAGCTTCTCTATTAAAATCTACCTCAGACAATATTTCTTAACTTGTAGCAAAGTTCATTACCAAAAAAATTTTTGCATTTTGTTCTATATATTTCAAAACACCATTAACTTTAAGTTGTCTTCTGAATGTTCTATTATTTTCATAGCAATGTTAGAGTGATGACTATCACCAATTTTAATCAGCTGCAAAGAAGAAAATGAAATTTTCAAAAAATCGGTAAAATGAGTAATTAGAAAAAATTGCAGGCTGCATTTAAAATCGTCAATTTTTATATATATAAAGGATTCAAAAGAAAAAATAGATAATTAAAAACAAAAATAAATGAATTTAGAACGTTTTTTAATCTTTTTAGACTTCTCAATTGTAAGACATTTTAAAGGATTTTAGTTTTTCAGAATGCACTATAACGTTTTCCTAGTATTTAGTATTTATTGAGGGAGATATATATACTGATTTAAAAAAATTTATTTATTCCATTATGAGAATGCAAAACCTACAATAAGCAACGCCTTGAGACAGTTAAGATTGTAAACCATTAAATACCGAAAATCATTTACAGGTTAAAAGATTTCAAAAAGATTGACGATTCTTCGTGGATTTAGAAAACGCAAAACTATTTTAAATAAGTATAGTTAATAGTTACTGTAAGCGAAAAATCAAAAATTCATACACAAAACGATTCTAAAATACTTCTAAAGAACCACAAGCCGTCGAAATTTTGCAAAAATCACAAAAACATTCCCATTTAATGCGATTGTACAATTTTGAGCCAGTTAGGAAATAAAACAAATCATCACTTATCGGTCAAAAAAAACAATATACTCACATTTGAAAAATCAATTAGTTGGTTGATTAAAGTCCCATCAGATGTTTGAAATTCCAAAAGTACAGTATTTTCCGTGACATTGGCTTCAATACTTTCTTGAATAACATCACCTCCCTATATAAAAAGAAACTAATTGTATTATTTTTGTTAAAGTTTATCGATAAAATAATGTTTTATCATTATTTTGGAATTTCTAACGTTCTACAAAATTATAAAAATTAAACTAAATATTTTGACATAATAAATTACGAACCTGATTTTTTACATTGATTATTAATTGTCCGGTACTGGGTGTTATACAACAGTATAAAAAGGTTGATATTAAAATTAATATATTTTTCATTATCATACATTGAAAAATTATTTTTCAAATAAATAAATAGTTTTAATCACTTATTGTTAAATGTTTTTAATTCAACGCCATTTGTGACTACCTCTTGTAAACAATTTTTATTCAGACTTGACAAATGACAACCAGCTACAAGTTTGAAGTATTGAAAACATGAATGTAGCAAGGAAGCTACCAGCAATCACATGTCACAAGTAAGACACGCGCTGTTTTCAAATGTTAATCCTAATTCAGTTTTTTTCTTGTGTATTTTTTAAATTAACTGTATCAAGGGCAAATCTAATTTTTTCGTTTTCTCATCCTCATTATGGAAGAAAATTCAGTGTTTGTATATATATATCGAAATTTAAATTTCAAAAAACACGAAAAGACCTCATATGAAAAATAAAGTTGGATACATTTTTAAGGAAAATTGAATTTGATTCCTAATTTCTCTTCTCGGAGTTAACTATCCCCAAGGAAATTTCTTCGAAGCAATGATCATACGAAGGAAAATCAAGTAGGCTACATATAAAAGAAAAACATTCTGTGTATCGTTTTCGAAAGCACGCTACTATATTGCAAATTAGTATAAATTTATAGTTTTCGGTACTAGGTACTTGGTGTGTGCGAAATAGGAAGGCGGAAGGGTCTAATTACGGAGTTGAAATAATCTTCATTTATTAGTTACAAAATATTTACAATTAATAAAAAGTATATTCATATATGTTTAAAAAACATTACGACTTAAAGGATTTCTTCTGAATATATATACTCGATTCTCAAGTATATAGAGTCGAGGACATTATTCTGAATCAAAACTAGAATTAGTAATAATTAGAATATGCAAATCCATAACATTAGTTCCTGTATGCCCTGTTTCAATTAAATATTCCCCTTCTTTTAAATTTTTATAATAATTATAAGAATTATTCCCTTTAAGATACACCAATGGATCTATACCTAAATTAACTGCCATATTAAATTGTTCTGCAAATCCAATAGCACCTGCTGCATTTGTTGGGCCATCTATTCCATCTGTACCGGCACTCAATAAAGTAGCGTTTGGTACATTTGATGTAAGTTTGTCTATTTTAGACATATCTATGCTAAATTGAAGAGCTAATTGTTGATTACGGCCACCAAGGCCATTCTTGTTATCAACAATGACAGTAGTTTCACCACCCATTAGCAAACAAATGCCAGAAACGGTTTTATCTTTGAATCTCAATATAGTTTGAAATAAATTGTCTTCTGCCTCTTTCGATATATCAAAAAATGTTCGTAATTCATTAAACTTATTAAATAAATTATTTCTAGTAGGTGCTTCAATCAAAAGAAAATCTTGGATTAACTTTACTAGCTCAACATATTTTGCACTAACTACATCAACATGGCCTTCAACACTTCCCGATAAAATGCATCCAGCATATCCTAGTGATTCTGCTAAATTAAAAGCTTTTTGTAATGCAATATCATTATTTCCAATTATAAAATTATCTACATGATCGTAATCTTCAAGTTTTCTGTGTTTGGAGTTGATTAAACGACTATTATTTTCAGAAAATATTTCTTCGTATAAAACAACTGGAATCAAATATTTTAAGCTATATTTCTCAAAAACTTGTTGTACTTCGAATCTAGTATCCCGGTTTCTTACAGTAGGACCACTTGCAATTAAATCTAATGGATTGCCTATTACGTCGGATATTATAAGTGATACCATTTGACGAGGAGAACCTACCTCTGCTAATCCACCTCCTTTAAGAACCGATAACTGTTTCCTTACCATATTTAAATCATTTATAGTGGCTCCGGCACTTGTCATATGTTTTATAATTGAAAATTTTTCTGATAAAGTCAACGGCGGTTTTGGGAAAGGAAGCAATGCTGACCCACCACCTGATATCAGTACAATCAATAAATCATCCTCGTTTAATTTCTCAATAAAATTAACAATTTCTTTTGCATTATTCACTGCTTGTTGATCTGGTAAATTATTTTTTGCACCTTCCAGTATCCGAATATTTGTATGTTTTGTATTTAGTTCAAATTTAATAGAATTTAAAAGACCCACAGGTACACTTATTATACCAGCTTTTAAAGTTTCACCTAATGTTTTTTCTAAAGATAATGCCATACCAAGAACAGCTTTTCCAAACCCAATCATGTAACAACCATTTTTAGCTGTATAAGTTTTCTTACATATTTTTATTGATTTTTCATTTTCAACGCTAACGTTTTGTGTGATTAATTTTTCGGGTATAACCGCAGCTACGCTTTTTAAATAAATATTATTTAAATCTTGCAAAACTTTTCGTTTCATTTCGTTTTGAATTATTGTTTAAATTGATATCTGTTTGCTCTTTTTCACTTATTTATTTAAGTTTAGTTCAATTTTTTCAAGTTTTATGAGCATACATTTTGTTTTTTAATTTATCTTATCATTATTTGCTTATATTTTGTAAACATGTAATTCATTATTCACAGATTGTAATGATTTTAAGCATAGAGCATGGAAGCTGAAGGATTTTATAAAGAAAGACCTTGAAATTAAAGTAAATTTAGTTTAAAATAAAATAGTATTATATGACCCTTATAAAATAAAATTATTTGCAAAAATATTACTTATATTAACAGCCTTGAAATGTTATGTGTAATAGTCTAAGCTGAAATTAGGTTATGACTATATGATTAGTGATTACTAACTTCAAAAAAGTTACTAATAGTCCAGTACTTAATTGATACTTATATTGAAAATGGTAGAAAGTTATTTGAGAATTCTTTCGGACTAAAGCGGCTGGCATAAAACTTATGCAAATAATTCTGTTTTGGCTTTTTACTGGTTAAAAATACTTCATGTCTCATAGATCAAAAGTAATATCGTGGCAGTCAGTGCTTTTATCGTGAGGGTGGATTTAACAAGTAACAAGGTCTTCTCGTAAGTACACTGCAACTACTTAACTGATTCTGTGAAAACCTTTAAAATCGCCAAATACCCATTATCATTTTTTCCCCTTGATTTTAGGCTTTTCTAGGGTAATTAATGTCTGTTAAATAAAAAAAAAAACACTTATTTTACGATTGAATTACGAGTTTTCAAGATATCACCTGGTATTTATCCAGAATATTGACCTTCTGGATCAAATTTCAGGTGATATCTCGAAAACGGGGCAAAAACTACTCATCCAATCGTTAAATGTATATTATCTCTGCAGGTCAAACTACCCTTATAAAGATAATTTTATTGAAATTGATGTTAAAAGTTTAATTATAATTGTTATATCTCAGGTAGTACATGATTGTTGGCTCAAATATATTTATAATTTTTTATTGCGAAGTTAATTTTTGATTTGTTGTTTAGGTAATTGTTAGTTTTGATATTAATCATGTAAATGAAGATTTACGCTTTAACAAATCCTTCCTCGTTGTCAAATTTTTATACTAATCTTCTCAGGTTAAATAAATAGTAACGAAACAGCTGGGTCGTCTTGAATAAGAAGATTGAACTATGGGCTATCTGGATGCCAGTGTGATATTTTATTAACCATTGGCCAATGGGCCTGTACACTTTGCGCAAATATTAC
Source organism: Chrysopa pallens (assembly GCA_020423425.1). Taxonomy (NCBI): domain Eukaryota; kingdom Metazoa; phylum Arthropoda; class Insecta; order Neuroptera; family Chrysopidae; genus Chrysopa; species Chrysopa pallens. The sequence continues at coordinate 21,623,755 of CM035593.1, read as the reverse complement.
ACCCCATGGTTTAATCGATTTCCGTATACTAAGTTTATAGCTTTATTGAAGTTGTTAAGGCAACCGACGTATCATTCTAATAAGTATTTTGCATACATATTTTCAAGATCGTATTTGAAACACTCTTAAATACAATTTAACAATTTTTGTACACCATAGTAAGTAAGGAAGTTTATTTTAAAACACTTCTGATAAATAAAACACAATTCAAATACGAACTTTTTATTCTATAAAAATATGTTCTAAAATTACAATATTTTAATAATTTTAAATTATTTTCTTTCTTTAGTAAAAAAATAATCATTTAAATAAAAACTTTTCTTTTATATTTATTTTCCTAACAAAGTTTAATCTTTTTTTTTTCTTTAATTTATAAAAATATTAGGTGCATTTACAAAAAAAGAAAAATCATTGTCTTGGGCTATTGGACGGTAAAATTGGTATAAAATTTCAACAATGGAAATTTTCCAATTATAATTGGTTTTTGTAAATATTTTATTTCAAACTCCAAAATAGGAACTTACTATGTAATTAATTGGTTTACGATTTTTGCCCGATATGACAAATTCTTTGTATAATCTATGTGTAATTTTCTACTTTTCCAACTCATAATTACCCACACCCATTGATTCAATTCATTCATTTCCATTCAATACTCTACTTTTTTTTAAATTTTCCTACATTTTTGTGTTGTGATTTACATTATTCGTCTCCACTATATATCATATTACAACTAGTTTCAAGTGTATTCTCTAATAATTGTCACATGTAGCAGATAAAATTAGCTGTTGATTTTCGAAAATTTATGAAGACTATTGAGTTGGGTGCGCCAAATTTTTTTTATGAAGTTTCACCCAAGATGGATGTCACCATCCCGAATACTTCAAAACACAATAAAAGAACCTGGAAATATTTTTTATATAGTAATTTACCCAAAAATGAAAATGGCGAATATTCTCTATCTTTCTTTAACCAAAAGAATATAGAGAATCATTTTATTTTTGCTTGTTATTTATTTATTTGGAAGACATCGTTTCCATCAAATATCTTATATATTACTTATATGGGCAGTGCCTATAAAAGGATGCTGTCCCGACAAAGGGAGGTAGTATCTCGTTCTCTCTGTCATCCGAAGGGTTAAGACTAATCTCTATGTGTTTTGAGCGCATGTAGCATGCGCAGTGTTGACAATATATCTCGAAGAAAAGAGAGAATAAATATTGTCGGTATCGTAATGTTGGGGCAATCTTTTCCATGCTATCTGTTCATATAGATGTACAAGATATTTGGTTTCCAATTATATTGTGTGATTTACTAAATTACGTCTAAGATTTTAAGGTGCCTTTGTCTTCAAATGAGATCCAATAGTCTAAAAAAAGAAATTGTGAAAAATTTCCAATATCCAAGTTAATTTTATTAAACTGCAAACAATATTTCGCAAAAAGCAGTAATCCAATGCGGACTTGCCGGAGTGTGTTAACACAGTCGTGATTGATACTTAGGTACTTCATAAATCAAAAAATTTCTCAATTTTCATAAACTTTTTTTGGCCTTTTTTTTCTCTTAATTACTTTACTTCATTGCTTTCTTAAGTAGCTATTTTACTCTGTGGTTTCTTCTTCTTTTGACGGTTGTTTAGAAATAATACTAGCTTTGGATCGCAATCGATATTCCGTTGGAGTTAAAAGACCTTTTAAAATAGTGTCAAAAGATACTTCGACACCTTTATCACGCATTTTCTTGAATAATTTCCAACATTGTCTCTCTTTGGGATTTTCAAAGATTGGTTCGTCATCCGTACATGCTTCATCACCTTCACTACTTGGTTTTGTTGAATCACTTGGAATTATTTTAGGCGTTTCAGGTATTTCCTTGGCATTCTTAATTGGTTCGTTTTGTTCGTTTAATATTTTATATCGATTTCCTTCTAATAGGCCATCTGGAGTATTGTAAGTGGAACCAGTAGTTGTCGTTTCGGGGCTGCAATATAAAAAGATTTCATTAGAAACCATATTCGACCAAACATTTATTCAAAGATACAGTACTTTTGATTCAATTATTAAAATTATAATTATTAAAATTAATGGAATTCATTTAATATGTACTTCACCCAGTCATGAAGAGTTGATTATATAGTCATGTGTTTTATTACTATTGGTATATAAATTACTAGTAGTACTCGGCGAATTGCAGTCGCAAAAGTAAAAAAAATATGACATCAAATTTAGTCTGTGTTTCGAAACCCTGATATTGTTACCGCAGTTAGATATGATGTCATCAAATATTATACATAACATTGATAATATACAATATTGATGACATCGTACCTTACTGCCCAGTAACAATATCATGTTTTGAAATACACACTTAATAGTAGTAAGATTTATTCTAAACACGTGTATAGGCAACTTCTTTAACTAAGATGGTAAAAAATAACATCGAAATGAGTTTTTTAATACATTTATAATTTTTTTTGGTAAAAGAAACCAAATAACAAAAAAAATTTGATCGAAATCTATCTAGTAGTTGTTGCGTGTACATAAAAAAAGACGTCTATTGTTTTATTTATACCGATAATACATATTATATAATTATTATCTTAATTGGAATTAGCTATATTTGAACTGAAATTAGTGACAAATCTAAACAGTTTATGTTTGAAACAAAAGTTGTTTGTTTTTGAGAAACAAGCATTTTTTGTATTTAAATAGTTCTTCTATCTCTTATATTTTAACGATGAATCATGAACTTGTAGGATTTTGTCTATATGCGATCCAAACGTTTGTCTACAACTGTCTTTTTATATTATCTTTTTAAATTTCAGCACGCTATCTCATTTCATAATAATTTAACAAGTCGCATACAAATAATATTTTCTAGTGTTACAAACTTTATAAACCCCCCATATTTTTTATTTATGTATTTATTGTTAATAAAAAGACTGAATTGACAAAGACCTAAGGCTTTCTCAATGGTTTTCTTTTAAATTTTCCATTTTTCAAACGATGTATCAAAAATTATAATATCGATGTAACTAGTATATAAGATGATGTATTATAGATAAAGCTTAGGCTAATAAATTATCAAACTAAAAAGACGTAAGGGTAAATGAAGCACTGATACAAGAAAAATTTAACGTGCAAGGACATCCAGAAATACTTCGATCTAGGAAATTTTTTCCCCAATTTCCTAGATCAAATAATTTTGCATTTTATAAATACGTATTTCGACTACAAAGTAGTCATCATCAATATGAATTAGCTAGTTGTGATTCTCTGATGAGATGTTACTCGTTGCTAATTGCAAACCGTCACCAAATTAGCAACGAGTAACATCTACTCAGAGAATCATTACAACTAGCTAATTCATACTGATGATGACTACTTTGTAGTCGAAATATGTATTTGTAAAATACAAAATAATTTGATCGAGGAAATTGGGGAGAAAATCGAAATTTATTCGAAAAATCCTAGAGTTCTTATTAATAATTATAAAATGTTGTTTACAATTTTAATTTTCTATCAAAATTTATATATATTGTTGATATAATTTATGTATTGTAGTAAATGTTTTAACAATATACATTTAATAATTTTCATGAAAATAGTCCTTAATAGAATTTTCTTTTAATCGATAGTAATCGTTTTTTTTTTTGCTCATTATTATTTTTTTGTTATCGACGATCATATCGCCTTGAATTCAAAAGAGAACTTAAAATGTATAACAATGATGTTAGGATATAAAAATGATTTTTAACATAAATATCGAAAAACTTGATGTAACAGTGATAAACATCAAAATATTTAGTCCATGCATATTAGACGAACTTTCGAACACTTTCTATTAAGTCATATACGTATAAGTACATGCATTTATTTATGTAGATATGCTTGTGGTGGGACTATTAAAGAGAAAATGAGTATTTATAAAAATGGTGGAATCGTAAGGAAATAAAAGTTATACTACACGTCCATATTAATTTTGTTTTATATTATATAATAATATTGTATTGTCATCCGAGTTATATATGAATGCTTAATTTCAGCTGAATCGAGCATCTAGAAATGAGTCTTGCAAGATTTTATTACAGTCACATCACCAGACTTTGAAAACATAGTTTAGAGATAAATGAGTTTAAAGTTTTAACTAAAATACGAGATTAAGTTGCTTTTAGTCAAAGTACGTTGCAAACCCTTCAAAAATGTGGAATACCTCAAATAAATGCCACTGTCTTAAACTACAAAGAAATTAATTTAAAAAAAATTTAAATAATAAAAATAATGATTTCTGCAATTAGTTCATTAAAAGATGATTTTCATTTCAAGAAAAAATAAATTAAATTCGTTTGTTTTTAAAAATCAAATTTCTAGGTAATTTTGGATCTTAAAGACGATGGTTTTCTAATATGAATTTGAAAAAATAAAATAAAAATAAAACATACTAAGAAATTATAAAAGAAATAAGAAAATCCATAAATGCTTCCATCAAATATGTTCGATTATTTAAAATTTATGTGATGCATATTTATTTATTTGTTTTTTGGTTGAACTTGAAACTATAGAAGAAGGTTAGATATGTCGTGTTTAGAATTCGAAGAAAAAATAACACATGTAATACATTACATAGATTAGAATCCATAAAGTTATTCTCGAAAAGAAATGACCTAACATTTCGAAGTATTAGTAATTATCTCATATATCAATAAGTATAATTATAAGTAATTATGATATGAATTCGATGGAAATTTTTGTCTAATATGCTTGTACTAATTATTATTTCACAATATGTTTTTGGAAAACATTGTAAACAAAATAGTCGTGATATCACCGATTTGATTTGGTTGTTTATCCTCATCCCACTTTTTTATTACATTTTTCATATATAATATACAGTTTTTTTACCTCTGTATAGAGAGATTTTAACATGATATACTTATGATATATTTATATCGAATCTATAAGTATTAGATATTGGCATAAGAAATTTTTGGATTCTGATGCTAAAATCGGTGAAAGACAACTTTTTGTGATTTGTTAGGCATAGTTTTTAAGTTTTCTAAGAGCATTAAGGCTAAGAAAAACCAAAAGTAACACTTTTTTCGGTCCTGGTGCTGAATCGGTGTTTGGGCAGAATTGTGTGAAACAAGAGACATTTTTTTTTTTTATTTTATGTGGTTTTTGTGATTCTGTAAAAAAACATTAAAAATCGCCAGAATATCAAAAAAATTTTTTTTTAATTTGTAGGTTTTGCTAGAGTAATTAAGGTTAACAAAATTAAAAATAACAATTATTTTATGATTGGATGGCGGGTTTTCGAGATACCGCTTGAAATTTGTCCAAAATAATAATCTCTGGATCCGATATCAGGTTATATCTCAAAAATTACGCATCCAATAATTAAATGGATTTTAGAAATCTGCAGGTCAAACAACCCTTAGACACGTAATTTTATCGAAATCGAAGATTAAAAGAGTTTTTCGATGTGTTGATATTTTCTTAAGGGATACCCCTTAGAAAAAATTGAAAAAATGGAAAAGAATTTTACCTACAGATTTCAAAAATAACATCATCTATTTAATGCATAGTTTTTGAGATTTCATTTGAAATCGAATCCAGAGATTAATATTTCAGACAAACTTCAAGCGATAGCTTTTTACAAAATCACAAATACCACGTTAAAAGGGGGCGGTTGATGGATCACAGTGTCGTCGCTTGGATAATAACGAAGTAATTGGCTGCATCAACAACGTAATAACACAATAATTGTCACCTGGTG